>OX276392.1:9843801-10062743 GCA_946251805.1 Cybosia mesomella
ACGTTAGTTCGAATTTTTTATTTCGATGCACGATGCACGGGCTGTCGACGAACAGTCAGGAATGTATCATTCTTGAGTTTTGAGTTTCCTTACTTTTAAAATTCAAACTGTCTACATATTAATATTAGCGAGGGCTGAGGCATTTATTTTAGGAACCAATTTTAATGCAAAATATGTTTGCCGTTACCAGAGGACCCAGCAAAATAAACAGAAAAAAGAAATTACAATATGAAAACTGGCCAAGTGCGACTCGGAATCGCACACTAAGTGTTCCGTATACGATGTTCCGATACTGTATCTTATACGATGGGAGCCATATACTGTCACCATATAATATCGAGCAAAAACAGCAAAAAAGAAAACACGTTTCTTGCATGGGAGCTCGCCTTAAATATCTATTGTATTCTGTTTTTAGTGTTTGCTGTTTTAGCGGTAACAAAAATACACTATCTGTGAAAATTTCAAATGTCTAGGTATCATGGTTCATGAAATACAGCCTGGTGACTGACGGACGGACGGACGGCGGAGCCATAGTAATAGGGTCCCGTTTTACCCTTTGGATACGGAACCCTAAAAATTACTGAGTGCAGGATTTAGAATGAATAGTATAATTCATTTGAATGAATATCGAGTATCTAAAGTCAACATACGGTCGTATGGTGAACATCGCTGTATACTTGCACTTTATAATATTGTTGTATACTATATAATAAGCAGGTAGCGATAAGAAAAATAATGTAACAAATAAATATTATTTTTTACGCCTGATATCATAGTGGCGACTGTATGCTGCACAGAAGTGAAAAACTTACTTGAGCATCAGTTCTTGGTTATCCTTTCGAGGGCTTACCCGGGGTGCCCGGCAATAGATACTTGGGAAGGACACCGTGTGGTTTTAGTCGGTCCGATTCCGACACGCCCACCCCATCGCCGGCATCGATGGGGTGAATCCCGTCGGGGCTTCCACACGCTAAAAAAAAGCATCAGTTCTTGGCTCTCTGTTGATGGATGAATTTTAGTAATGAATGGGACGAAAGCTAGTACAAGATATAGTCCTGCATTTACATGCCCGAAGTACTTTTTTTTTCCGTGCGGAAATCCCTTTGGATACCCCCCCCCCCCCCCCGCCGGCCAGCGGGGGCGGTTATGTCGGGCTTGAACAGACTAAAACCGCACGCCGTCTCGGGTCTTCAGACGCCGGGGTGTAAGGTTGCCCATAGAGCATATCCCTCGCACCCGGACTGACCCTGGGCCATCTCCGGTTTCGAGATGGCCTCCGTGGGTTTGGAAACCACGGTGTCCCCGTCTTGCCCCGGTTTGGGGGAGGCACACCCATGCAATGGGAAGAGATGAATTTTTTTCATCTAATTTAATGTATTACGCAGCCTATTATTTTTTACTTCCGATAGCATCATCCATATTTCCGTAACAAAGTAATTTAACTTCAAATATTGACTCAAGAAATCCCAGAAATGATTAGGTTTAATTACGATTAAGCTTTGAAATAAAGAAAAGTTAATTATAGTTATAATATTGTCAACATTTAATAAAATGAATTGTTGTTTGCTATAAATGAGTACATTCAGTGTTGTTTGGTAAATAAATATAAGTTATCTTTCTTCCTTTGTCTACCTTAACACAGCTTATGTATCACTTTTGGAACGTAACAAGCGAATAATCAACTAATCGTGGTTTAATTATGAGGGTGGGGGCGCATTTGGTTCGCACAGGAGCTCCAGTTCATCGACTACAGAAAAGTCTTAAGGCCTATCCACACACATCAGGGCCGTGCCGGGGCCGTCGTGCGTCGGGCCGTACCCAGTGAGGGGCTTAAAAAATATAAATAGTTGTGTACATTTTATATGAACTTGTTCACACACGTCCGTGCCCGGTTCGGCGACGTAGCTTCAGTGCCTAGGCCAACGCCGGCCTTATATATGTGGATAGACCTTCTCGCATTTTTGTCTTTTGAATGAAATCTGTAATATAGTTATTTTTCACCTTTCCGTGCTTTTTTGGGTTTGAAGTCAGTTCAATTTTATTTATAAAATTGTATTTATTAGTCTTTAAACACCGTAATTAAAATCCCTACAATCCTGGGTCCTTTAAGTAAGGCATGAAAAAGTATCTGATGAATCCGTCAAACTGAGAGCCACCATTGCAACATTACTTTTATCTACAATGGTCACTATTGCTCCGGGTTCAGGAGAACCGGAGATATGACATCTCCGGGTCTCCTGAACCAATTTCAATCAGACATACGGCAGATTTTAAGTTTGACCAAGACCTTTCTACCAAAAAATCCCGGCCAATTGCGAGTCGGACTCGCCCATGAAAGGTTCCGTAGCAGCAAGTAACATAATAATGTTATTTTTTAATTTTGGGGATCCGTTGCCAAATGGCTAAAAACGGAACCCTTATAGATTCGTCATGTCTGTCTGTCTGTCCGTCCGTATGTCACAGCCACTTTTTCCGAAACTATAAGAACTATGCTGTTGAAATTTGGTAAGATGTATTCTGTGAACCGCATTAAGATTTTCCCACAAAAATAGAAAACACATTAAATATTGGGGGTTCCACATTTTTGGAACTGAAACTCAAAAATTTGTTTTTCATCAAACCGTATGGGTTTGATGAAAAACAATTTTTTTTTCAAATCAAAGTTTAGAAAAAAATGATATTAAAAACCTCAATATCATTTTTGAAGACCTATCCATAGATATAGGATATCCATGGATATAACATGTATAGGATTGATGAGAAAATAATGTTGAATTTTTTATTTTTTTTCTATTTTTGTGTGAAAATCTTAATGCGGTTCACAGAAAACATCTACTTACCAAGTTTCAACAGCATAGTTCTTATAGTTTCGGAAAAAGTGGCTGTGACATACGGACGGACAGACAGACAGACATGACGAATCTATAAGGGTTCCGTTTTTAGCCATTTGGCTACGGAACCCTCGGAAAAGTCGCATCATAATCCATTCAATAGTTTTTGCGTCCATCGCGTACAAACAGACAAATTGAAAAACAGACAAACAGAAGAACAAACAGAACTATTACATAAATAATACGAATCACATTCGTATCACATTCGTATATATACTATTATAACATTTACAATTTTATAATAGTATATATACGAATGTGAATGACAGTCATAGTGCCGCTAACTTTCATAGATCACGGTAACCGATCAGATTAACTAATTGACTATCATAATGACATTATCGTCATCATCTCACCGTTTCATACCGGTTACGTACGAAATTTCCACTTTTGAGCCAGGTGTCTACTTCCTTACTACTTCTCCTTCATTTCATATAGTCTTCGGCATCCCTGATAGTTAGACCAACCATTCAATTATACAAACATGATTTCCTTGGTCATATTTTATGTTCATTTTACAACCTTCTTGTAAACCTTAACAATGAACAGATAATATATATGTGTTAACAAACTAGGTATTGCTTTTTCTTTTAAATATTTTTCCTTGACTTATTTCCTTTTATCTTTATTGACTGCTAAGAAACATGTTTTCAGTATGCATACATGTTAGTGTGCAATAGGGTCATCAGCCTTCATGAGGATGCTAGTTGAAATAATAAAATAATAATAGGTAATTATATGTATAACTTGGGATTGAGAACATTATTGGCAAAAATCTATACAAAGAAATCAATTTAAAGTGTCTACTTGTAACGTTAAACTAACATCATTTCAATGAATGCTTATAATAATATAAACACGGGACTTACAACAAAACAACCTTTGTTAAAACTTTTGTCTCTCTATCTGTCTTTCTGTTTTTTTTTTGATTTCCCTTCCTTCGTTCACGTTGGTAACTAGATTTACCTAACCAGTTACGAGAGAAGATTTTTCTTTCGCTGTTTTGTAACTAGTTGCGGAAGCAGAATTGTTTTCCCATTTCCATCTATATATTTCGATTGATGTAATCAACCAGTTACGAGATATAATTTTCTTTCGCTCTTTGGTAACTAGTTGTGAAATGAAATTCAAACACTTTTAAAACATTTTATATTTGAACATTTCTTAAATAAGAAAACATTAGCATTTATCGATACCTTTGAGTTCATTCTGTATTAATCAACATTTTAGAACATTTAATATGTTTTAAAATGTATAGAGAGTATATATATATATATAGTATAATAAACTAACAAATGATACCTATTAGAGAAGTACATTTTAAATCATATAAACGAGGGTTTTTTTTTTTTTTTAACTTGCGGAAATCCCTTCGGATACCCCCCCGCCGGCCAGCGGGGGTGGTTATGTCGTGTCTCGACTAAAACCGCACGGTGTCCTCCCCAAGTGTCCGTTGCCGGGCACCCCGGGTAAGCCCTCGAAAGGATAACCCCAGGGTTGCCGGCGGACTTTGGCCGCCACCGCGGCCTCGCCTGGTGGGGTCGGGTTTTATCCCGCTTCGGTGAGTTGGCAGGCGTGTGTACACGACACGCCTCCGCCACGGCCTGCTTCTGTAAGGACGGCGAGTCGGCCAACTGCCGTCCTCAGGCCCCGATCATGGAGGTCGGTAGTCCCGGGCGTAGATGAGTCTGCGGCGTGACGCCGCAGACTGCGAAACTCGGGGGGCAGGGTTCTCTCCCGCTCCCTCTCCGAAGTCTCTTTCGCGCGCATTACCTGCTCGCAGAAAGAAGCGGCGGCGTGCCACTTGCTCCCGTCGGAGACCACGGCCCTCACCATGGTCTCCAACGAGAGAACGTCCACGCCCAGGACCGCAACGAGATCCCGGCGTTGACTCGCCCACGCAGGGCACTCCACCAACGTGTGGAGCGCCGTGTCTTCGCCAGGATCCTCGCAGTGCTGGCACTGCGGCGTTGTCTCCCGGTGGATGCGCCACAGATACTTACCGAAACACCCGTGTCCGGTAACCATCTGGCACATTCGGTAGGAGAGGTCCCCACGGTCCCTCTCCAACCACTCCTTCATGATCGGTCTCACCGCCGCAATGGTGGATTCCCCCCACCTTGGGTGCTCAAGTCGCACCCTCCATGTCTCCATGAGTTCCTGGCGGAGCAGGGACCGCTGAGCCCTGATTTCTCGGGGCTCCGGCCTATGGCCCCGCTCCAGCGCCTCCTTGCGCCACTGGTACAGCAGCGCAAGGGCTCTCGCTTCCAGGTCCCATGGAGGGGTCCCGGCTAGGAGACATGCCGCCTCGACGGAGATCGTGCGATACCCCCTGATGACTCTGACAGCCATCGCTTTTAACGGGCTGTTTAATACAGCCACGTTGCGGGCCGTCAGAGTCTCCACCCATACTGGGGCCCCGTACAGGGCCATGCTTCGCACGATCCCCAGGTACAGTCTCCTAGTGGGGGTGTTGGGTCCCTTGACGTTGGGCATCAGCCGCGATAGCGCGGCCGCAGCTCCCCTCAGTTTCGGGACCAGACTTCGGAGATGAGGTCCGAAGTCCCATCGGCTATCGAGTACGAGCCCAAGGTACTTCATCGTGGGCTCGATGCCGATGCTTACACCCCCTACGGTTATGCTGGTTCCCGCAGGTGGCCCCCTCCGAGGCCCGTGGAAACACATAGCCTCGGATTTGTGGAGAGCCACCTCGAGTCCCAGCCGCCGTATTCGACCCACGACTTGAGCAACCCCTGCCGTGGCCTTTAGTGCCGCGCTTCGGTGCGTTGCTCCCCGCGCCATAACGAGGGTGTCGTCAGCATAACACGTTATGCTGACACCCTCGAGCAACGAACCGCGCAGCACCCAGTCGTATCCGATGTTCCACAGGAGTGGCCCTAGGACCGACCCCTGCGGAACACCGCACGACACTTCTCGCCGTCCTGGCCCAAGCCAGCTCGGGTAAACTATGGCCCTCTCGGATAGGTATGCCTCGACAATGCGGCGGAGGTAAGGAGGCACTCCGTGATACGCGAGCGCCTCCCTAACGCAGCTCCAGGGTAGGGTGTTGAAGGCGTTGGCGATGTCGAGAGACACCGCCACCACCACCCCACCCCGCGAGACTACTTCCTCCGCCAGGCGCCTAACGCGCATGATCGCTTCCACGGTGGAGCGCCCCCGGCGGAAACCGAACTGGTTGTCCGCCAGATCTGGCCCCACGTTCGTGAGATGCTCGACGAGGCGCTCTGCAATAATCCGCTCAAAGAGCTTGCACACCTCGTCGAGCAACACGATCGGCCGGTAACCGGATGGCTGGTCCGCCGGCCGCCCCGCCTTCCGGATAAGGACCAGTTTCCCCGTCTTCCAAGCCTTTGGAAACTGGCCCCTTTCGAGGCATGCGCTAAAGAGCGCCACCAGTCGAGGCCCTAGTTCCTCCAGGGCCAGGACTCATGCTCGGCCTGAAATGCCGTCGGGTCCGGGGGCAGTGCATTTCCGGGCTTTAAGCCGGATCACTGCTACCCCCAGTTCACTCTCCCTGACTTCGGGCACATCGCTCTCGATATTATCAGCGTCAGGCGCCTGAGACGGAGCCATACGCGGAGGGACATGCTCCTCTGCTCTCGCTGGGAACAAGGAGCCCAGTATCCCCTCCAGCCGCTCCAACAACAAGGGGGCCAAGAGGACCCTCCAGGAAGCCATAAAGCAGGCCAAACGGCGGGCCCGCGAAGAGCTGCTGGAGGCTCTGGGTCAGTAGGGGCGCCCTTGGGCGGATTTTGCCCCTGACCGCAAGGTAAGGACGCCCCCAGCGGTTCTGCTCCAGAGACTCCAGCAGCTCTTCGCGGGCCCGCCGTTTGGCCTGCTTTATGGCTTCCTGGAGGGTTCTCTTGGCCCCCTTGTACGCCTCATACAGCTCCGCCTCTCGGGCTGCCGCATCGTCTGGGCACCGACGCCTCCGGCGAAACCTGGTATACTGGCGGCGAGCGGTCACGCACGCTGCTCGCAGCTGTGCGATCTCCGCTGACCACCAGTACACCTGTTTCTTTGCCGGGCCGGGCTTAACCCTAGGCATCGCCGCATCGCAGATATACGACATGGCTCTCCTGAACCATTCCGCCTCTGCGTCGACATCGGCAGGCCTGGCCAGTGACGGGATCCAGGCCTGCACTATGGATGCCTCCAGGAGAGCCTCCCGATCCAGGCGTCTGAGCGCCCAACGTGGATCCGGGGGATTCGCGATTGTCGGCGGCAGGTTAGTTGGAGGGGAGACGTTGAACCGAATGTACTTATGGTCGGAATCCGTCTCCTCCTCCTCCACCACGCGCCAACCCTGGACGCGGCGGGCGAGAGCAGGGGTCGCGAACGCAACATCCACGACCGAACTGAGCCCCCGCCGCTCCCAGGTGGCGACATTCCCCCGGTTGAGGACCTCTAGACCACGGGTGTTGGCCCAGTCCTCCAGCACTCCTACCTTGTCATTGGTTTCCCGGGAGCCCCAGGCCTGAGACCAGGAGTTGAAGTCTCCCAGCACCAAGACAGGACGAGGATGGCACGCAGCGAGAACAATGTCCAGTTCAGCGAGCCTTAGCTCAAGCTCGTACTGGTCAAGGCTTGGCGAGAAGTAGACGGCCACGACAGCCAAGCCCTCATAGTCCGCCGCGACACAGCCTCTGCACCTTGCAATGAGTGCAAGGCGCGAGGTGTCCGCGGCGGAACCCCCGAAGACGGTCGCTACGCCGTCCAGGTCCACCGGGCTTCCGGGGTGGACCCAGTACGGCTCAGCGACCACGACCACATTGATAGACCACTCCACGATGCTCTGGTACAGAAGATCCTGAGCACCGGTGCAGTGGTTTATGTTCGCCTGCAGGATGCGGATTGGTGTGTCCGTTAATGGACGTCCATCTCCGCATCCCGCCGCGAATGTGGCCGCTCTTGAGCGGCACCCCCGCTACCCGTTGCGGACGAACGGGCCTCGAGGCGGCGCAGGTTCTGCTGTCCGCCCGGTGCTCCGCCGCTTTGCCCTCCGCTACGCATTTGTAGCAGCGCGGCGGAGTATCACAAGCACTGGCCTTGTGCCCGGGCTGACTGCAGCGGAAGCACCGATCCCCCACGGTGTCTCCCGCTGTGCACTGCACTCCCACATGCCCCACGGCCAGGCACCTGAAGCACCTGGTCTCGCGGTCAGGTCAGGAGTTGCACCCGCGCCTTTAGGAAGCCCCCAACGAGGAGGCTCCGTTCGTCCGCAATTTTCTGCGCCGCTGCGACGGGGCAGTTGACGACTGCTGGTAAGTATATGTATAGGCAGTACAACATCTGTCGGATTAGCTCTTGTGTATTAAGTAATTATAACATTTCTGCGATGTATGTGCATTATGTATAATCATGTAGGTAGGTATAGATGCCGTGACCGGTGGAGCTGAAGCGGATTTCTCCAGCTCTCACCTGATCACGGGGGCAGCCGCCCGCCTCCACGACGGCGGCGATGACTTCCTCCGTCGTGGCCGCGTCATCCAAACCCGAAATGCGCAAACCTGCGCATTTGTTGGGTCTGGTGATGCGGACGGCTTCGGTATCCAGCGACTCCCTCAGCTTGGCCGCTAGGGCGTCGGCTTTGGGGCCGCTGGTGGCGCCGGAGACCTCGAGGAGGCGAGCTCCGGTGCGAGTTGTTTTGCACCGGAGCCCCCCCTCAATCTCGAGGGCCTTAAGGTCCACTGAGGCTTTAACCTGCCTCAGGACCTGGGCGTACCCCACGCCCTTCTCCACACCCTCCGTCGTCACCGTCAGGACGACGGCAGTGGAGCGTGGGGCGCGGAGCCTCTTCGGCGCTCGCCGCAGCGGCTTTCGCCGCCTTCTTAGCCGCCTTTTTGGCGGCTTTTTTCGCCTTTTTGGCGGCTCCCGCTACCACCCATTCCTTCCCTCTGGAAGAACGCTCGGGTGCAGCGGGAGCGGCTGTTATGGCGGGGGCGGGGGTGCCGCGCTTCTTCCCCTTCCCTTGTGGCGTTGGGGCCACTGGGGCGGCGGGGGCGGGCTTACCACTGACAGCAGCCGCGAAAGACGCAGTCCGTGTCAGTGGGGGACGGTAAGCCCGGTCTTCTAACACGCCAAGCCGCCTCTCGATGGCCGCCAGGAGCTGCACCACACTAGGCGCAGGCTCTGGCGGCGGATTGGGCGCCGGCCTAGGCGCTGTTTTCGGCGCCGGCTTAGGTGCCGACTTTGTGGCCGGCTCTGGCGCCGACGTAGGCGCCCCCTCTGGCGGCGCAAGAGCCCTCGGGTGGTCCGCCACCTCCTGAGCTCTTGGGGCCTTCTGGGCCTTCTGGGCCTCCGGGGATCCCATGACCATCAGTTCATCAGTTGCCTGACCTTATTTACGAGGGATGGGTTTTTTCTTCCCAAAAAACGATTTATTCTAGAATGCCATCCTTTTAATGGTTATTACTTCTTAACTCTTCCCCTTCACAACACCAGATCTTAATAAAATTTAAATCTTGTAGCCAATAACGATCGAAGTACGAGTTAAAGGAGAATGCCCATTCTTGGTTGCGCTTCTAGACGTTCGCGTCATTATTTCAAATGTTAAAAAATAATATTGATTATAGTATGACTTTTCAACACTAAATCGCTTCTATAGAACTTGGGGTTTGAATTTAAATAATAAAGACATAAAACTTGAATGAATAATCGTTTCCATTTTAATTTAATTGTTACCATTATATAAAATAAACCATTGGTGGTAGAATGCAAATATACCAATCTTTTTAAAATAAAATGGTTAAATAATAATACGTGATAATAATTCTCAATGTGACATTCAAATATATTGCAGTCATGAAATCTTAATATTTCGTGTATGTATTCGTAATTTATTAGTGATAATCAGTTAAAGTTGTAAAATAATGGGTGCTTCAGTGGTAGTTTTCTCTTAATTTATACATGATATCCCTGTCTTAAAACATTCCAAACGAAAACTCAAACGTCAGTTCAACAGTCAGTGTCACAATATTTTCTTGTTGTTGTTGTTTTTCTCGTTGTAATCATTTGATTTCTCAATAACCCCAAGTTCTGTTACAATATGCGTTTATATTTCAGATAATACTTAATGCAGGCTTTTTAATGCAGTTTATGCTTATGTGGCATAGCAAAAAAAAGTGTGCAACCGATTTCCATACTGACATGGGCATTGTCCTTTGCTATTGGATCAGTTTTGGGCAATCTCTTCATAGCATAACTGTAACCAGTGCTAATATATTTTGACGGCAATCAGGCTAAGCCTGCACATTGTGCACATTCGTCGCTGTTTCGCTTTTTAGGGTTCCGTTGCCAAATGGCAAAAAACGGAACCCTTATAGATTCGTCATGTCTGTCTGTCGGACCGAGTCCGTATGTCACAGCCACTTTTTTACTGGTTTCGCGAGGCTGGAGGAGTTGCACCTGCGCCTTTAAGAAGCCCCCAATGAGGAGGCTCCGTTCGTCCGCAATTTTCTGCGCCGCTGCGACGGGGCAGTTGTCGACTGCCGTGCCGTGACCGGTGGAGCTGAAGCGGATTTCTTCAGCTCACACCTGATCCTGGGGGCAGCCGCCCGCCTCCACGACAGTGGAGATAAGTTCCTCCGTCGTGGCCGCATCATCCAGACCCGAAATGCGCAAATCTGCGCATTTATTGGGTCTGGTGACGCGGATGGCTTCCAGCGACTCCCTCAGCTTGGCCGCTAGGGCGTCAGCTTTCGGGCCACTGGTGGCGCCGGAGACCTCGAGAAGGCGAGATCCGGTGCGAGTAGTCTTGCACCGGAGCCCACCCTCAATCTCGAGGGCCTGGAGCGTGGGGCGCGGAGCCTCTTCGGTGCCTTCGCCGCAGCGGCTTTGGCCGCCTTCTTAGCCGCCTTTTTGAAAGCTTTTTTTGCCTTGTTAGGGGGCCCGCTACCACCCATCCCTCCCCACTGGAGGGACATTCGGGTGCAACGGGAGCGGCGGTTGCAGCGGGGGCGGGGGTGCCACGCTTTATCCCCTTCTTCCCCTTCCCATTAATCTTAGGAGGCGTTGGGTTTGCAGGGACGTCGGTCCCCGTCTTGGGAGGGTCTTGAGGGGGGTTGCGGCCGCGCTATCGCGGCTGATGCCCAATGTTAAGGGACCCAACGCCCCCACTAGGAGAATGTACCTGGGGATCGTGCGAAGCATGGCCCTGTACGGGGCCACCGTATGGGCGGAGACTCTGGCGGCCCGCAACGTAGCTGTTCTAAACAGCCCGTTAAAAGCGATGGCCGTCAGAGTCATCAGGGGGTATCGCACGATCTCCGTCGAGGTGGCATGTCTCCTAGCCGGGACCCCTCCATGGGACCTGGAAGCGAGAGCACTTGCGCTGCTGTACCAGTGGCGCAAGGAGGCGCTGGAGCGGGGCCATAGGTCGGAGCCCCGAGAAATCAGGGCTCAGCGGTCCCTGCTCCGCCAGGAACTCATGGAGACATGGAGGGTGCGACTTGAGCATCCAAGGTGGGGGGAATCCACCATTGCGGCGGTGAGACCGATCCTGAAGGAGTGGTTGGAGAGGAACCATGGGGACCTCTCCTACCGGATGTGCCAGATATTTACCGGACACGGGTGTTTCGGTAAGTATCTATGGCGCATCCACCGGGAGACAACACCGCAGTGCCAGCACTGCGAGGATCCTGGCGAAGACAGGGCGTTCCACACGTTGGTGGAGAGCCCTGCGTGGGCGAGTCAACGCCGGGATCTCGTGGCGGGCCTGGGTGTGGACGTTCTCTCGTTGGAGACCATGGTGAGGGCTGTGGTCTCCGACGGGAGCAAGTTTATTGATCCACATGTTTATTTATTTAATATTTTTTCCACTATCTTACAGGGTATCCCCCAAAACCATAGTGGACTTACAGCTAACACACACACATAAGCTAATTGATTCTTGCATAATGATAAAACAAAAAGTAAAAAAACTTACAACTAAACACGCCAAAAAATAACAAAAAATCGAAAGAAAATTACATACTATGAAACAATGTAACATACAACATATAATGACACCCTAGCGAGCTCACTCCATTGGCCAGAGAAAATGTCCATTCTGTCTCTAATTTCATTAATTATTTTTATGGACCTGCTAAGAGGCGTTCTCTGAATCAATTGGTCCTGGCTACAGGCACAACCAGCAATGGTGGACGTCTCCGTCTCCATACGTAACGATCGGGAACGCAGAAATTTAAATTCTTAAGTACTCCTGGATTGCACACCTTACCTCTAAAGAGATTAATTAGATAAGCCGTAAGAAAAAATTCACGGTGCACTCTCAACTGTATACACATATACACTACTCTGTTTACACTACTGTATATACACTACTCCGTAAGTACATTTCATGCATCTTTGAATAAAAAAAAAACACTAAATGTGATGAGCATATATCTTGCTGCATCACTACAACTGACCCATTCGAGAACATGAAATAGTTTGAATGTTTGATTAATCTAATATTAACCGACGTCCATGATCGGGTCCTGAGGACGGCAGTTGGCCGATTCGCCGTCCTTACAGAAACAGGCCGTGGCGAAGGCGTGTCGTGTATGTACACACGCCTGCCTACTCACCGACGCGGGATAAAACCCGACCCCACCAGGCGAGTCCGCACTGGCGGTCAAGATCCGCCGGTAGCCCTGGGGTTATTCTTTCGAGGGCTTACCCGGGGTGCCCGGCAATGGACACTTGGGCACGATTCCGTGCGGTTTTAGTCGGTTCATGCCCGACATAGCCACCCCGGCTGGCCGCCAGCGGGGGGGGGGGGGGGGTATCCGAAGGGATTTCCGCACGTAAAAAAAAGTCTAATATTAATATTTTCAATTTCTTCTGAAACTTCACCACGCTGTCCATAGTTTTTTGCATTAAATTTATTGCTTCTATTATTATTGTATACAATGTTAAACGTCTCACTGGGTCCTTGACCCTAAGTTAAGGTTCGATAAAATTTTACCCTTCAGGTGCAATGAAGGGCCACATTTACAGGTTACAGTGTATTTAGTTTTAAATTTTACAGAAACATGCACTATATTTTGGGTACATTTTGTGAACATGAATTTCTATAAAAACTCATAAATTCATTCGAACGTTTATTCTTCAACAATGCGTGATACTGTCGGAACTATCTGCAAGTATCTGATAAATAAACTCGTTAAAAACTTAATAACCAATCGGAATTAAAAAAAAAAAAATCCAACAATTCTTCTTAGAAAAAAAAATACGGAAATCTTTATTCATTGCTTAATTTTTTTTTTAGAGCACCTGTAAAGTATTGCATGTCACTGGGACACAGTGGTGGCGCGGTATCGGTGTAACCGCCAATGACGCACTTACTAATTGTTGCATTCTACCTCCTACTCATTTGATGACCCGTTTATGAAACTATTGTTAATATAACTAACCATTGATTGCACTACTCTAACGAGTTTATGTGGCATATTTTATGTCAATACCTTGTTTTGTAAATATCTTCATTAAATAAATAAAAAAGAGAATTACTCATTTAAATAAACATAACGTTATCACGATAGACTCCGTTACAATAGTTCCATATAAAACTTTAAAAATATAGTAATACTACTATGTAGTAGATAGGTAGCTATTTTTTATATTTTTTTTATATTTAGGACACGTCAATTTGACTTCACCTCGCCTGATGGTAAGCTGAAGGTAAAGTCTCAGGAAAAAGGGTCACCATTACATACACGTACCATGTTAACAATGGTGGCACTCAGCTTGACGGCCTCATCAGAAGAGGATTGTCGTCGCAGCACCGCGTGACATCAACAGGTCCCACTGGTGCTGCGACCACAATCCCTCTGCCCGGCTATGCACTTGCTGACCCCTGAACGCAATCAAACCGAAATTGGATTACTATGGAGGGTTTTTCACAATCGTGCACGGTGGTACCCACCCGTCCGAATTTTGTGACAAATTTGTGTCATCAAATTTCTACCACCACTATAGTAAGCTATAAACTAGCAGGGATGTAACAGTCAAAATATTTAAACACTCTTCGCGACAATGCACAATTCTTTGAATCCATTCTCAGGGTATTCTATCTTAACGTAACTTCTTTATTTCTTTTTACTACATCCTCTTCCATATTGTAATCTTTTACAATTAGCATAAATTTAAATTATATTGCGTGTAATATCTTAAAAACAATGATTAGTTATTAGAAAATCACAGGCAGGTATCAAAGTAATTTTAGTTTTGTATATCACTAGTTCTATTCTTTTATTGGTTTTAAATTCAAATACTACAATAACATGTAGTATCTTAATGAATCTGGTGCAGATTGAGCAGGAATTATTGCGACTGTAGTGTGAGTAGAAGCGTACCGATGTGAGCAATTTTCAATTTGGTCGCACGGCACCTGTGAGTGCTCGTGCAATTTTAATAGTGGGTCGCGATTTGCAGTATGCAATATTAGGCTCACAGCTGAGACTTAGATTGTTTAGGCTTATGAGACTAAACTTCGGGTAAATTCCTTATTTTAAATACACTCAATGTACATACCTACACTACATTGCCCCATACATTTTATTCTTGAGAAAATAAGTGATTTCAGGCGGTCCTGGAATCTTTAATTTAATGTACTTCCAGGCGACGTTTGCCTTGTCTCCTACATACACTCTTCTGATTTTATTAGTCATCATCCTCCGATCCCTTTCCCAACTCAGTTGGGGTCGGCTTTTAGTCAGTCAAACTTTTCAGCGGCTGACCTTCGATATTTTCGGTGAACCGACTACCGTCTTACCTCCACAACCCATTGGCGATTTAGAAGTTCTGTAGTTAGACCAGTTGTCGAATTTTAAGGCTCCAACTACCCCTAATGTCTGCTATAGATGTTCGTATGGCAACCAGGACCGACGGCTTAAGTATTTGTGGCGCCTCCACCGGGAGACAACGTCGCAGTGCCAGCACTGCGAGGATCCTGGCGGAGACACGGCGGCGCTTCACACGTTGGTGGAGTTACTTAGCCTTTTTACTCTCCGAGGTATAAAAGAGTCTCAATGTGTTAAGAATGGTCACCCATCCTAAGACTGTCCTGGCTAGTATTGCTTAATTTTGCAATGTGTAAAATTACTCAGTTACCACTTAGCCATGAGCCCCTGTTCTGTTTTTATTAGTATCAGTATCTTAATGAGCTCAGTGACATTTTGCAATTAAGGTATCGTATAGTAATAAAGTTATCAGTCAAACACTATTTATATCCTCGCGTTAAGGTATATAATTTAAATAAAAAATAAAATAAAAAAAACTAGGACATATTACACAGCGCCATCTAGACCGAAACTAAGCAGAGCTTGTCACATGGGTTCTAGAATGCGGATAAACATACTTAGATACTTATTTTTTTTATAAATAAATACATATTATACATAAAAACACCCAGACCAATGCAAATATTCATATTTGCAATGAGCGGGAATCGAACCCGCGACCTATGACTTGGCAGTCGAATGCTCTACCGCTACGCCACAGAGGTCGTGAATATGTTATAAATATAATTACTTATTTTTTTCAATATTATATCATTATATTACTATAATTTATATTATTTAAATATCTATTTTACATTATATTTCAATAATTCAGTTTTTACCTGCTATAATATGCCAAATTCGATTCTAGGTCCACGGGGCCCCACCATGATCTTCGGGGCCCAAGCGAACCTCACCTTCAATCTGCATAAATCTTGAAAACGAGGAGAAAGAGCCGGATAGCGGGCGGCTTCAAAGTGCAAGGATTGGGGCTCATACGATGATGGTAATAAAATGCCATATGGCTTATTAATCACGTGTTTCCATGATTCAACATTGTTCCCTCATTTAATATGATTAAAAAATAGTCTGATTGATGGACAATACACACCAAGACTTGATAATTGCATGACATGTTTACTTGTTCTTCCCATTAACCAAACAAGATGATTGGCGATAGAATTTTTTAAATCAGATAAGTGGTTCTTGAGTTATTGCGTAAACAGACATCCAGATATCCAGACATCCAGACATCCAGACATCCAGACATCCAGACATCCAGACATACAGACATCCAGACATCCAGACATCCAGACATCCAGACATCCAGACATCCAGACATCCAGACATCCAGACATCCAGACCAACAGACAGACCGACACAAAAAAATTTTTTGCTTAATTAGACTTAGAATCATGTGAAACGTCGAGAAAAGTGATAAAAAGTGGGTGTAAGATTTTGATTTTTTTTGCGTGATTTTAAGACTTCGGTGTCCACCTGGTTGGTGGCCCGAAGTAAAAAGGACCAAAGGATTTCGTAACTTTTTAAGTTGCTGCTGCATACACGAGTAATGAATTCCCAAGAACTGCAATAAACTTTTGAAAAAAGGCTATAATGGTAAAGACAATGGTAATGGCAAATGCTATAATGGGTCCTTTTTTGTGGGCACTAATCACGTCCACAAAACATAAGTCGTGAAAAATATACATATACATACGGGTAATATCCTTATGAGTGAAACCTTATGAGTGAGCCCCCGCCGCTCCCAGGTGGCGACATTCCCCCGGTTGAGGACCTCTAGACCACGGGTGTTGGCCCAGTCCTCCAGCACTCCTACCTTGTCATTGGTTTCCCGGGAGCCCCAGGCCTGAGACCAGGAGTTGAAGTCTCCCAGCACCAAGACAGGACGAGGATGGCACGCAGCGAGAACAATGTCCAGTTCAGCGAGCCTTAGCTCAAGCTCGTACTGGTCAAGGCTTGGCGAGAAGTAGACGGCCACGACAGCCAAGCCCTCATAGTCCGCCGCGACACAGCCTCTGCACCTTGCAATGAGTGCAAGGCGCGAGGTGTCCGCGGCGGAACCCC
Organism: Cybosia mesomella; assembly: GCA_946251805.1. Lineage (NCBI taxonomy): Eukaryota > Metazoa > Arthropoda > Insecta > Lepidoptera > Erebidae > Cybosia > Cybosia mesomella. The sequence goes on from OX276392.1 coordinate 9,860,564, forward strand.
CGAAGACGGTCGCTACGCCGTCCAGGTCCACCGGGCTTCCGGGGTGGACCCAGTACGGCTCAGCGACCACGACCACATTGATAGACCACTCCACGATGCTCTGGTACAGAAGATCCTGAGCACCGGTGCAGTGGTTTATGTTCGCCTGCAGGATGCGGATTGGTGTGTCCGTTAATGGACGTCCATCTCCGCATCCCGCCGCGAATGTGGCCGCTCTTGAGCGGCACCCCCGCTACCCGTTGCGGACGAACGGGCCTCGAGGCGGCGCAGGTTCTGCTGTCCGCCCGGTGCTCCGCCGCTTTGCCCTCCGCTACGCATTTGTAGCAGCGCGGCGGAGTATCACAAGCACTGGCCTTGTGCCCGGGCTGACTGCAGCGGAAGCACCGATCCCCCACGGTGTCTCCCGCTGTGCACTGCACTCCCACATGCCCCACGGCCAGGCACCTGAAGCACCTGGTCTCGCGGTCAGGTCAGGAGTTGCACCCGCGCCTTTAGGAAGCCCCCAACGAGGAGGCTCCGTTCGTCCGCAATTTTCTGCGCCGCTGCGACGGGGCAGTTGACGACTGCTGGTAAGTATATGTATAGGCAGTACAACATCTGTCGGATTAGCTCTTGTGTATTAAGTAATTATAACATTTCTGCGATGTATGTGCATTATGTATAATCATGTAGGTAGGTATAGATGCCGTGACCGGTGGAGCTGAAGCGGATTTCTCCAGCTCTCACCTGATCACGGGGGCAGCCGCCCGCCTCCACGACGGCGGCGATGACTTCCTCCGTCGTGGCCGCGTCATCCAAACCCGAAATGCGCAAACCTGCGCATTTGTTGGGTCTGGTGATGCGGACGGCTTCGGTATCCAGCGACTCCCTCAGCTTGGCCGCTAGGGCGTCGGCTTTGGGGCCGCTGGTGGCGCCGGAGACCTCGAGGAGGCGAGCTCCGGTGCGAGTTGTTTTGCACCGGAGCCCCCCCTCAATCTCGAGGGCCTTAAGGTCCACTGAGGCTTTAACCTGCCTCAGGACCTGGGCGTACCCCACGCCCTTCTCCACACCCTCCGTCGTCACCGTCAGGACGACGGCAGTGGAGCGTGGGGCGCGGAGCCTCTTCGGCGCTCGCCGCAGCGGCTTTCGCCGCCTTCTTAGCCGCCTTTTTGGCGGCTTTTTTCGCCTTTTTGGCGGCTCCCGCTACCACCCATTCCTTCCCTCTGGAAGAACGCTCGGGTGCAGCGGGAGCGGCTGTTATGGCGGGGGCGGGGGTGCCGCGCTTCTTCCCCTTCCCTTGTGGCGTTGGGGCCACTGGGGCGGCGGGGGCGGGCTTACCACTGACAGCAGCCGCGAAAGACGCAGTCCGTGTCAGTGGGGGACGGTAAGCCCGGTCTTCTAACACGCCAAGCCGCCTCTCGATGGCCGCCAGGAGCTGCACCACACTAGGCGCAGGCTCTGGCGGCGGATTGGGCGCCGGCCTAGGCGCTGTTTTCGGCGCCGGCTTAGGTGCCGACTTTGTGGCCGGCTCTGGCGCCGACGTAGGCGCCCCCTCTGGCGGCGCAAGAGCCCTCGGGTGGTCCGCCACCTCCTGAGCTCTTGGGGCCTTCTGGGCCTTCTGGGCCTCCGGGGATCCCATGACCATCAGTTCATCAGTTGCCTGACCTTATTTACGAGGGATGGGTTTTTTCTTCCCAAAAAACGATTTATTCTAGAATGCCATCCTTTTAATGGTTATTACTTCTTAACTCTTCCCCTTCACAACACCAGATCTTAATAAAATTTAAATCTTGTAGCCAATAACGATCGAAGTACGAGTTAAAGGAGAATGCCCATTCTTGGTTGCGCTTCTAGACGTTCGCGTCATTATTTCAAATGTTAAAAAATAATATTGATTATAGTATGACTTTTCAACACTAAATCGCTTCTATAGAACTTGGGGTTTGAATTTAAATAATAAAGACATAAAACTTGAATGAATAATCGTTTCCATTTTAATTTAATTGTTACCATTATATAAAATAAACCATTGGTGGTAGAATGCAAATATACCAATCTTTTTAAAATAAAATGGTTAAATAATAATACGTGATAATAATTCTCAATGTGACATTCAAATATATTGCAGTCATGAAATCTTAATATTTCGTGTATGTATTCGTAATTTATTAGTGATAATCAGTTAAAGTTGTAAAATAATGGGTGCTTCAGTGGTAGTTTTCTCTTAATTTATACATGATATCCCTGTCTTAAAACATTCCAAACGAAAACTCAAACGTCAGTTCAACAGTCAGTGTCACAATATTTTCTTGTTGTTGTTGTTTTTCTCGTTGTAATCATTTGATTTCTCAATAACCCCAAGTTCTGTTACAATATGCGTTTATATTTCAGATAATACTTAATGCAGGCTTTTTAATGCAGTTTATGCTTATGTGGCATAGCAAAAAAAAGTGTGCAACCGATTTCCATACTGACATGGGCATTGTCCTTTGCTATTGGATCAGTTTTGGGCAATCTCTTCATAGCATAACTGTAACCAGTGCTAATATATTTTGACGGCAATCAGGCTAAGCCTGCACATTGTGCACATTCGTCGCTGTTTCGCTTTTTAGGGTTCCGTTGCCAAATGGCAAAAAACGGAACCCTTATAGATTCGTCATGTCTGTCTGTCGGACCGAGTCCGTATGTCACAGCCACTTTTTTACTGGTTTCGCGAGGCTGGAGGAGTTGCACCTGCGCCTTTAAGAAGCCCCCAATGAGGAGGCTCCGTTCGTCCGCAATTTTCTGCGCCGCTGCGACGGGGCAGTTGTCGACTGCCGTGCCGTGACCGGTGGAGCTGAAGCGGATTTCTTCAGCTCACACCTGATCCTGGGGGCAGCCGCCCGCCTCCACGACAGTGGAGATAAGTTCCTCCGTCGTGGCCGCATCATCCAGACCCGAAATGCGCAAATCTGCGCATTTATTGGGTCTGGTGACGCGGATGGCTTCCAGCGACTCCCTCAGCTTGGCCGCTAGGGCGTCAGCTTTCGGGCCACTGGTGGCGCCGGAGACCTCGAGAAGGCGAGATCCGGTGCGAGTAGTCTTGCACCGGAGCCCACCCTCAATCTCGAGGGCCTGGAGCGTGGGGCGCGGAGCCTCTTCGGTGCCTTCGCCGCAGCGGCTTTGGCCGCCTTCTTAGCCGCCTTTTTGAAAGCTTTTTTTGCCTTGTTAGGGGGCCCGCTACCACCCATCCCTCCCCACTGGAGGGACATTCGGGTGCAACGGGAGCGGCGGTTGCAGCGGGGGCGGGGGTGCCACGCTTTATCCCCTTCTTCCCCTTCCCATTAATCTTAGGAGGCGTTGGGTTTGCAGGGACGTCGGTCCCCGTCTTGGGAGGGTCTTGAGGGGGGTTGCGGCCGCGCTATCGCGGCTGATGCCCAATGTTAAGGGACCCAACGCCCCCACTAGGAGAATGTACCTGGGGATCGTGCGAAGCATGGCCCTGTACGGGGCCACCGTATGGGCGGAGACTCTGGCGGCCCGCAACGTAGCTGTTCTAAACAGCCCGTTAAAAGCGATGGCCGTCAGAGTCATCAGGGGGTATCGCACGATCTCCGTCGAGGTGGCATGTCTCCTAGCCGGGACCCCTCCATGGGACCTGGAAGCGAGAGCACTTGCGCTGCTGTACCAGTGGCGCAAGGAGGCGCTGGAGCGGGGCCATAGGTCGGAGCCCCGAGAAATCAGGGCTCAGCGGTCCCTGCTCCGCCAGGAACTCATGGAGACATGGAGGGTGCGACTTGAGCATCCAAGGTGGGGGGAATCCACCATTGCGGCGGTGAGACCGATCCTGAAGGAGTGGTTGGAGAGGAACCATGGGGACCTCTCCTACCGGATGTGCCAGATATTTACCGGACACGGGTGTTTCGGTAAGTATCTATGGCGCATCCACCGGGAGACAACACCGCAGTGCCAGCACTGCGAGGATCCTGGCGAAGACAGGGCGTTCCACACGTTGGTGGAGAGCCCTGCGTGGGCGAGTCAACGCCGGGATCTCGTGGCGGGCCTGGGTGTGGACGTTCTCTCGTTGGAGACCATGGTGAGGGCTGTGGTCTCCGACGGGAGCAAGTTTATTGATCCACATGTTTATTTATTTAATATTTTTTCCACTATCTTACAGGGTATCCCCCAAAACCATAGTGGACTTACAGCTAACACACACACATAAGCTAATTGATTCTTGCATAATGATAAAACAAAAAGTAAAAAAACTTACAACTAAACACGCCAAAAAATAACAAAAAATCGAAAGAAAATTACATACTATGAAACAATGTAACATACAACATATAATGACACCCTAGCGAGCTCACTCCATTGGCCAGAGAAAATGTCCATTCTGTCTCTAATTTCATTAATTATTTTTATGGACCTGCTAAGAGGCGTTCTCTGAATCAATTGGTCCTGGCTACAGGCACAACCAGCAATGGTGGACGTCTCCGTCTCCATACGTAACGATCGGGAACGCAGAAATTTAAATTCTTAAGTACTCCTGGATTGCACACCTTACCTCTAAAGAGATTAATTAGATAAGCCGTAAGAAAAAATTCACGGTGCACTCTCAACTGTATACACATATACACTACTCTGTTTACACTACTGTATATACACTACTCCGTAAGTACATTTCATGCATCTTTGAATAAAAAAAAAACACTAAATGTGATGAGCATATATCTTGCTGCATCACTACAACTGACCCATTCGAGAACATGAAATAGTTTGAATGTTTGATTAATCTAATATTAACCGACGTCCATGATCGGGTCCTGAGGACGGCAGTTGGCCGATTCGCCGTCCTTACAGAAACAGGCCGTGGCGAAGGCGTGTCGTGTATGTACACACGCCTGCCTACTCACCGACGCGGGATAAAACCCGACCCCACCAGGCGAGTCCGCACTGGCGGTCAAGATCCGCCGGTAGCCCTGGGGTTATTCTTTCGAGGGCTTACCCGGGGTGCCCGGCAATGGACACTTGGGCACGATTCCGTGCGGTTTTAGTCGGTTCATGCCCGACATAGCCACCCCGGCTGGCCGCCAGCGGGGGGGGGGGGGGGTATCCGAAGGGATTTCCGCACGTAAAAAAAAGTCTAATATTAATATTTTCAATTTCTTCTGAAACTTCACCACGCTGTCCATAGTTTTTTGCATTAAATTTATTGCTTCTATTATTATTGTATACAATGTTAAACGTCTCACTGGGTCCTTGACCCTAAGTTAAGGTTCGATAAAATTTTACCCTTCAGGTGCAATGAAGGGCCACATTTACAGGTTACAGTGTATTTAGTTTTAAATTTTACAGAAACATGCACTATATTTTGGGTACATTTTGTGAACATGAATTTCTATAAAAACTCATAAATTCATTCGAACGTTTATTCTTCAACAATGCGTGATACTGTCGGAACTATCTGCAAGTATCTGATAAATAAACTCGTTAAAAACTTAATAACCAATCGGAATTAAAAAAAAAAAAATCCAACAATTCTTCTTAGAAAAAAAAATACGGAAATCTTTATTCATTGCTTAATTTTTTTTTTAGAGCACCTGTAAAGTATTGCATGTCACTGGGACACAGTGGTGGCGCGGTATCGGTGTAACCGCCAATGACGCACTTACTAATTGTTGCATTCTACCTCCTACTCATTTGATGACCCGTTTATGAAACTATTGTTAATATAACTAACCATTGATTGCACTACTCTAACGAGTTTATGTGGCATATTTTATGTCAATACCTTGTTTTGTAAATATCTTCATTAAATAAATAAAAAAGAGAATTACTCATTTAAATAAACATAACGTTATCACGATAGACTCCGTTACAATAGTTCCATATAAAACTTTAAAAATATAGTAATACTACTATGTAGTAGATAGGTAGCTATTTTTTATATTTTTTTTATATTTAGGACACGTCAATTTGACTTCACCTCGCCTGATGGTAAGCTGAAGGTAAAGTCTCAGGAAAAAGGGTCACCATTACATACACGTACCATGTTAACAATGGTGGCACTCAGCTTGACGGCCTCATCAGAAGAGGATTGTCGTCGCAGCACCGCGTGACATCAACAGGTCCCACTGGTGCTGCGACCACAATCCCTCTGCCCGGCTATGCACTTGCTGACCCCTGAACGCAATCAAACCGAAATTGGATTACTATGGAGGGTTTTTCACAATCGTGCACGGTGGTACCCACCCGTCCGAATTTTGTGACAAATTTGTGTCATCAAATTTCTACCACCACTATAGTAAGCTATAAACTAGCAGGGATGTAACAGTCAAAATATTTAAACACTCTTCACGACAATGCACAATTCTTTGAATCCATTCTCAGGGTATTCTATCTTAACGTAACTTCTTTATTTCTTTTTACTACATCCTCTTCCATATTGTAATCTTTTACAATTAGCATAAATTTAAATTATATTGCGTGTAATATCTTAAAAACAATGATTAGTTATTAGAAAATCACAGGCAGGTATCAAAGTAATTTTAGTTTTGTATATCACTAGTTCTATTCTTTTATTGGTTTTAAATTCAAATACTACAATAACATGTAGTATCTTAATGAATCTGGTGCAGATTGAGCAGGAATTATTGCGACTGTAGTGTGAGTAGAAGCGTACCGATGTGAGCAATTTTCAATTTGGTCGCACGGCACCTGTGAGTGCTCGTGCAATTTTAATAGTGGGTCGCGATTTGCAGTATGCAATATTAGGCTCACAGCTGAGACTTAGATTGTTTAGGCTTATGAGACTAAACTTCGGGTAAATTCCTTATTTTAAATACACTCAATGTACATACCTACACTACATTGCCCCATACATTTTATTCTTGAGAAAATAAGTGATTTCAGGCGGTCCTGGAATCTTTAATTTAATGTACTTCCAGGCGACGTTTGCCTTGTCTCCTACATACACTCTTCTGATTTTATTAGTCATCATCCTCCGATCCCTTTCCCAACTCAGTTGGGGTCGGCTTTTAGTCAGTCAAACTTTTCAGCGGCTGACCTTCGATATTTTCGGTGAACCGACTACCGTCTTACCTCCACAACCCATTGGCGATTTAGAAGTTCTGTAGTTAGACCAGTTGTCGAATTTTAAGGCTCCAACTACCCCTAATGTCTGCTATAGATGTTCGTATGGCAACCAGGACCGACGGCTTAAGTATTTGTGGCGCCTCCACCGGGAGACAACGTCGCAGTGCCAGCACTGCGAGGATCCTGGCGGAGACACGGCGGCGCTTCACACGTTGGTGGAGTTACTTAGCCTTTTTACTCTCCGAGGTATAAAAGAGTCTCAATGTGTTAAGAATGGTCACCCATCCTAAGACTGTCCTGGCTAGTATTGCTTAATTTTGCAATGTGTAAAATTACTCAGTTACCACTTAGCCATGAGCCCCTGTTCTGTTTTTATTAGTATCAGTATCTTAATGAGCTCAGTGACATTTTGCAATTAAGGTATCGTATAGTAATAAAGTTATCAGTCAAACACTATTTATATCCTCGCGTTAAGGTATATAATTTAAATAAAAAATAAAATAAAAAAAACTAGGACATATTACACAGCGCCATCTAGACCGAAACTAAGCAGAGCTTGTCACATGGGTTCTAGAATGCGGATAAACATACTTAGATACTTATTTTTTTTATAAATAAATACATATTATACATAAAAACACCCAGACCAATGCAAATATTCATATTTGCAATGAGCGGGAATCGAACCCGCGACCTATGACTTGGCAGTCGAATGCTCTACCGCTACGCCACAGAGGTCGTGAATATGTTATAAATATAATTACTTATTTTTTTCAATATTATATCATTATATTACTATAATTTATATTATTTAAATATCTATTTTACATTATATTTCAATAATTCAGTTTTTACCTGCTATAATATGCCAAATTCGATTCTAGGTCCACGGGGCCCCACCATGATCTTCGGGGCCCAAGCGAACCTCACCTTCAATCTGCATAAATCTTGAAAACGAGGAGAAAGAGCCGGATAGCGGGCGGCTTCAAAGTGCAAGGATTGGGGCTCATACGATGATGGTAATAAAATGCCATATGGCTTATTAATCACGTGTTTCCATGATTCAACATTGTTCCCTCATTTAATATGATTAAAAAATAGTCTGATTGATGGACAATACACACCAAGACTTGATAATTGCATGACATGTTTACTTGTTCTTCCCATTAACCAAACAAGATGATTGGCGATAGAATTTTTTAAATCAGATAAGTGGTTCTTGAGTTATTGCGTAAACAGACATCCAGATATCCAGACATCCAGACATCCAGACATCCAGACATCCAGACATCCAGACATACAGACATCCAGACATCCAGACATCCAGACATCCAGACATCCAGACATCCAGACATCCAGACATCCAGACATCCAGACCAACAGACAGACCGACACAAAAAAATTTTTTGCTTAATTAGACTTAGAATCATGTGAAACGTCGAGAAAAGTGATAAAAAGTGGGTGTAAGATTTTGATTTTTTTTGCGTGATTTTAAGACTTCGGTGTCCACCTGGTTGGTGGCCCGAAGTAAAAAGGACCAAAGGATTTCGTAACTTTTTAAGTTGCTGCTGCATACACGAGTAATGAATTCCCAAGAACTGCAATAAACTTTTGAAAAAAGGCTATAATGGTAAAGACAATGGTAATGGCAAATGCTATAATGGGTCCTTTTTTGTGGGCACTAATCACGTCCACAAAACATAAGTCGTGAAAAATATACATATACATACGGGTAATATCCTTATGAGTGAAACACTCTCGAAGTGCAAAAATAAGAGGAAAAAGCCATCGGCAGACTCGTGTTATGTCATTGAAGTTAAAACACGCGGATGTCCAAATTCTAGACTAGCATTTGCACGGTTCAAGAACTGTTCCGTTTGGTATCTCCAATATATTAAGAAGTACGATACTGACTGCCATCCTCTAAGAGTAGAGTAGAACAGGCAGAAATATAAGCTCAAAGTTGTAGGCTGTAGGGTCTATTATGTGGAACTATGAAATAAAGCTAGAATAGCGATGGGTGTATACAATAGCCCTTTATTTACTTCTATCATCATCATCATTATCTTATTGTTGTGTCCCGATTGCATCCGAGGCTACACCTCGGAGCCCAGGATCCGCTTTCCTGCTTTTTCTTCTCCACTTCACACGGTCTTGGGCATCCATGGTAGTGAGATCATTGGCACACATGTCATTCCTTACGACGTCATACGTTGGTATGGCCAGACATTTGTAAACTGGCGGTTGCCACAAAACATGGCAGTATTAGCTAAGGTGACACTTCTGCATTTGTCTGCAATATCTCGGAGATAAAGGTTGCATCATCTCCGTGACACGCAGCCCCTGATTGTGTCGCTCCAGAAATGGCCACGCTTCACTCGGGTGTAAAAGGACAGGCCTAATGATGGTTTTATAGACCTGCCTTTTTGGGGTCACAAATGACGCCAGTCATATCACGTCACTGTACCACGCCGCTGTAATGCGTGCCTAGACATCGCAATCGATGTCACTAGTCGCATGAAGTACAGATCGCAGGTACTTAACCTAGTCCGTGCACTCGACCAAGTCAGCGCCTTTGCGTGCGGGTGTGTGATCTGTATAGTACAACGCCATGTACTCCGTTGCTTCTATCATTACATACACTCATAAAAATCTCCATATAACCCTGTCAGTTGCAAATACATTAAACTTACTTTTTTTCAGTATGTATTTTTCGAGGTAGACGCCGACTGACTTGCTACTTATTTTCGTTGATTTCTTGTTATTAGTTTGGCCGCTACTGGTTTGTATTCTTTCGGATCAGATGGACATCGTCGTAGCTAAGCCATGAATTTAATAACTTGTTCTATAAAGGTTTAATAATGCTTAATAATAATTGACTTTCCAAAAAAAGGTGATAATATATTATTTTTAAATGTTTTTTTTTTAATTTACTTATACGAATTTATATTTAGATTATAGCAACAAGAAGGTAGCAGTGAATAACCTTGCTTTTTATAGTTACTTGGCAACGTTTTTGTTTGTTCTATGTAGTTCCGTTGAACAATACATTGTTATCTTTAAAACAAACTAACGCTATGAACATCAGAAATATAATTAAGTAATTTGTCACACATGAAGGATTACTAATGCTAATGAGCGACTTTGTATCAGAGGTTTGACTGAAGTAAATATTTAAACATAGGTTTAAAAAATAGCTATGTCGATGATTTCATCCGCGTAAAATCTGCGTTTTAATTTTTATTCTCGGATCTTTAGAACTATGTAAAAAAAGCGGCCAGGTGCGAGTCGGACTTGCCCATTACGGGTTGTGTAGCAGCAAGTAACATAATTTTTTATTTTTATTTTTATATTTGTGTTGATTGAATGAAAGGTAAATTGCGGTTTACGATTTATGACGTATTAAAAAATACTACTTACTAAATCTCGTTCAAACCAATTTTCGATGGAAGTTTCCATTAATATACATTTTAAATATTTTTTTAGTTTTATCATTCTTTTATTTTAGAAGTTAGAGGGGGGGGGGGGGGGGCACAAATTTTACCACTTTGGAAGTACCTTTTTTTTTTCGTGTAGAAATTCCTTCGGATACTCCCCGCCATCCAGTGGGGGCGGTTATGTCGGGTTTGAACCGACTAAAACCGCACGCCGTCTCGGTTCTTACAACGCCGGGGTATACGGTCTTTGGAAGTACTTCTCGTGCAAGCTATTCAGTTTAGAAAAAAAAATGATATTAGAAACCTCAAAATCATTTTTGAAGACCTATCCATAGTTCAGTTCTAAGTATGCTTATAGTTTCGGAAAAAAAGTGGCTGGGACATACGGACGGTGATATTCTTCGGCAGCGTCGTAATACTCATATCTTATCTCTTCTCTATACTATCCTTCACAGCTCTTATTCTCCAAATTATCTGCGGGAACGTTTTGAGTATCTTGTACCTCGGGGCAAACCCTGTCGTCTTTCCTCCTCCTTTATACTTCATACTCCTGCACACAGCTCCAGCTGTTATGATGGGTCATTCACTGTACGGGCTGTTCGACTATGGAACTCACTACCGCACCATATTCGAGACAGTAGCAGTCTGGACATCTTCAAAAGAAGAACTAAAGAACATGTCCTCTCACAATTTTAAAGTATATATGTATGTATATAACGTATTTATATATATGTATAACTATCTATAAAATATAAATGTATGGATATACATATAGCTATATTATTTTATTTTACAACTAGTATTTACTTTTTGAATGTATAATTTATGTAAGTCTATTGATTTATTTTTGCCATCTTTCGTTTATGTATACTTCTTTATTTGTACACTTTGCTTCCCTCTGTTATTTTCTTTTTTCTACCTCTACTGCTCAAAGGCTTGCTGGTAGAGAACTCTTTTAGAGTTAAGCTCACCTTTGTACATAATTTATTTTAATTGTAAAACATTTATATCTTTTTCTTTTTTTGTGTACAATAAACAATTAAGACGGTTTAGGTTCAGAATGTCCCTTTTCCAAAATGTCCCTCGGTTTCAAATAGTCCTTTTCCCGAAACGTCCCTTTCCCAGAATATCCCTTTCCCGAAACGTCCCTTTCCCAGAATGTCCCTTTCCCGAAACGTCCCTTTCCCATAATGTCCCTTTCTTACGTCAGCGCTATCGTTCCAAAAACAAGTAAAGGGGGTTAGGTTGGGTTAGAACTGTGGCCCCAATAGTGCGCGAGCCGAGCGAGCGTGCCGCGGCAGCGGCTGGCGAAGCGCCGGACAAATAATTTACAGGTAATAAACATAATAAAGTACTATAATAATTATATTGTTATTATACAAATCAATTCCGGGGTCTCTGTTGGGGTCACAGTTCTAACCTAACCCACTTTCAATCAATTGAATTCAATCAATAGCGCCAGCCGAATGTGACATTAACAGAATCTGGCACTGATAGCGCTGAAGTAAGAAAGGGACATTATGGGAAAGGGACGTTTCAGGAAAGGGACATTTGGGAAAGGGACGTGTCGGGAAAGGGACATTCTGGTAAAAGGGACGTTTCGGGAAAGGGACATTTCGGGAAAGGGACTATTTGCAACCGAGGTACATTTTGGGAAAGGGACTTTCTGAACCTAAACCGCCTAACTTACCTACGCCTTATAATATTGTTACGTGCGCGGGGTACAAATTAAACGCCGTTTATACAACAAAGAGGTTTATTCGCTCACCACAAACTAGACAACTAAATAACTAGCACTCAGTACTCTTCAGCAGTTCAAGTCGCTCAGCAGTTCACAGTAGTCCACAGTCGATGCTTAAGTCGCAGGTATAACTCTCTTGGTTCACTTCGGTAAGATGTGTTCGCTTTCGCTTTTGAAAATAAACTGACTCGTGTCGAAAGCCGGGCGTCCATTTCTAGCTCTTAATAAGTGGGGTCGAATGTTCCGGAATCATCTAGAGATAAGGCGTTAGGTATTTAACTAGAGCGTTCGCGAAGAATACCTACTTAGTAGTACAGTCCGCCCAAGGTCGAAGTGAATGCCCTTGTTATCAAGATTTGTAGGTAATGTAGGTATAGGTATTTAAAGGGCTTGTGATTTTGTATTGAATTATCTGGATGTTTCGTCACGGATCGATAGAGTACTTCAACATTAACAATGCGTTTTAATTTCTAGAAGATTCGATCAGTAGGTTTCGAGATATCGATGATCGTTGTAACAATATCTACTACTTGCAAGTAAAAATGACCCAGTCACTAAGGAGTTAAGCCGAAACAAATGGACTTACTAGGGTACTTGTAGGTAAGCGGGCTCCACTCTTGACCACTCCGTCACTTACCAACAGGTGAGATAGTGGTCAAACGTGAGCCTATTACCAATAATAAAAACAAACTGACGGACTGACATAAATTTTAAAAAGGTTTTTTTTTGAGATAGTATCGTGACATTTTGCTGTTATTTTCTGTTATTTTAAAATTAAAAATAGACACTTCAATTTTATTTATTTTTGTAGATATAGGTATGTTTAAAGCCGAGATAAAAGTAACTATATGAAGTTGCCTTGAATTAAAGATATTTATTTTATTTATTTATTTAAAACTTTATGCACATGGGGATGTACAAAGGCGGGCTTAATGCCAAAGGCATTATCTGCCAGTCAACCTTGGGGTGATGCAGAGATAAATTGAAGTAGGTGCTTGTATGGTCTTGATGTAACATTATTATTATGAGCTGGAACTATATGCACAATATACAACAACACACACATATAAATATATATACATTGAATATAATATAATATTGTAAATATAATAATTGTAGTTATAATGTTTTATCTACACTGAGTTACTATAAAGCTGGCGTACTTTATATTGGAACGTAGCACGGCTAGTGGACATCTTGACTTCGTGAGGAAGCGCATTCCAGAGAAGAATAGCCTGCACAAGGAAAGACGAATGAACTAGAGTAGAACTGTGAGTGGCACAGAGGAGAAGATGATTGTTAGCTGAGCGTAGATTTTTGTCGTGATTAGAGCTCAGTAACTGTATCTGAGATGTTAGGTAGGTACGGACGTTGGGGGAATTTAAGAATGTAAAAATCAGCGTCACCGCTCGCAAGCTGCGTCGCTGACGTATAGGCAACCAACCCAGCTCCGAACGATGAGCTGAGACGTGATCGTATTTTCTAAGGTTGAAAATGAATCGAATGCAATTGTTGAGGAGTCGGTCAAGTTTATTTAGCAGATCTGCATTCAGGTCGAGATAGCATACATCACCATAGACCATAGTCCATATCATCAATCAATGCCACAGGAAGCACAGATACTTACCGAGGCACTCGTGTCCGGTAATCATCTGTGACATCCGTTAAGAGAGGTTACCGCAGTGCCTTTCCAACCACTCCTCCATGACCGGCCTCACCGCCGCAATAGTGGCTTCTCCCCACCTCGGTTGCTCAAGTCGCCCCTTCCATATCTCCATGAGTTCCTGGCGGAGCTGGGACTGCTGAGCCTCGATTTCTCAGGGTCCCGACCCTTGGCCCTGCTACAATGCCTCCTTGCGCCATTGATACAACGACGCAAGGGCCCTCGCTTCCAGGTCCTATGGAGGGGTCCCGGAGACATATCACCTCGACGTAGATTTTGACGACGGCCAGCGTTTTCAACGGGCTTTGCAAAACAGCCACCTTGCGGGCCGCCAGAAGTCCCGCCCATACGGGGCCTCGTACAAGGCCATGTTTCGCACGATCCCCAGGTACACAGGTACAGGTAATGAAAACGAGAGTCATGAACACCTGCTTACTCCCCACGTTAACATACGCCTTTCAAACTTGAAAATTCACCACAAAAGTAAAAAACAAAATTACATCCTGCCAAAGAAGTATGGAGAGAAGTATTCTGAAAATTAAGAAAATCCAAAAGATTCGCCATACCCGTATAAGACGGAACTCACAAAAGCTTAAATGGCGATGGGCTGAACACGTAGCGAGGCTGAACGATAAGCGATGGACTAGAGAAACAACACAATGGACAGGCCCACTAGGACAGAGAAGAAGAGGAAGACCAAATGCACGCTGGGTGGACGATATCATAAAAGTAGCAGGTACTCAATGGTCACGAGTGGCAGAGAATAGAGAACACTGGTCATCTCTGGAGGAGGCCTTTAACTTTCACTTTCTTGCTAACAAAACCTTTGAATAAATCTATATCTAATTAATAGAATCAACAAATTTTACAATTCAATTAAATTTATTATGGATTGGTTTAATCATGTTCTTAATTTTATTATTTATTAAATTGTTAATTTCTTTTTATATTTATACTGATTTATTAAAATGAATTAGAATCAATTTACATTATGTATAAAAACAAAGAATTTGTATTAGTATCATTTGTTTCTAAATTAAATTGGATAGGTAATATAAATGTTTAAGATTAAAAATTGTCATTGTACTGCATGCAACTAATTATGGAAAGCGAGAAATAAAAGGCTTTTTATTTTATTATTATTTATTTATTACATCTAATGCGATAGCGTAGCTAAGTTATTACAATATATATACTTAGAAGTAAACTAGTCACACTTTCGTATTAGATGTATAATATCCTGTAATAATAACGTTAAGGTTGAAACGAATAAATTATTCAGTTAAATTACAGTGGCCTGGTGAACTACAACAGATATGAAAAACTCGTGTACATATGTCAAGCACCAGTTTCTATAATATAATATCATACATTTTGAACATTTCATGTTAATTTACTATTTTAAAATTGTAAATACTTGGGGTTTATTGAATGCACGATTCTGAACACATCACACATGACACACACACGTCTATCAGTCTATCTGTTTGTCTGTTTATCGGTTTGTTCGCGATGGATGCTAAAACTACTAAACGGATGCGGTTTTTTCTATTAGAAAGGTCTTGGTCAGACTTAAAATCTGCCGTATATTTGATTGCAATTGGTTAAGTAGAGCCGGTGATATGACCAAAAACGATAACCAGCCTCCGCGCGGGTGGAGCCGAGAGCTACAGCTTGTTCATAATAAAATTAACATAATCAATGTAACCATAAGTAAGCATACCTACTTAAAAGCTAATATAATTCCCTTATAAAATCAAAACATCTAGGACGAGATTGAGCCCGCAAGTGACGGTACAATTCTATAGGAAGTACTCGGCCAAGTGAGCTACCTGCACCTATCGTGGAAGTCATAATAATTTCAGTAGATGACGCCTACGTTGCCCTAAGACGTATGGGATCTTATCGCTCTAATCTCAATAACGTGCTCATTATATCTTCTGAGATAAATAAATATGGGCTAGCGAATTTAATTGTGAACAACGTGACCCTAAGTGTACACTTAGCTCTAAGATTATATAGAATAAAAAATAAAAAATTACTTCTTCACATAGTAGTTTTCACCTATCCAGCTTATGAAGAAACGCTTTTGCTGCGTAAAAACTGGCAGGAGGGCGCGCTGCACCGTAGCCCAAACGCCCTGTGTCTAGACTAGATAAACCATCGCCCGTTGTGGTGTTTGAAATTCGAGTCACTTTTATTCACGCTGCCTAAAAACCTTGCAAGTTTTTAGGCAGTAAAGGCACCCTTTTCGTGCTAGAGAAGTGAAAAGCAAATTATGTAGTACGGCTACCTTTATTTTTTCTTCATCCTTTGGAAACACTAATGTTCATCCTAAAAGTTTTATCTGTTAATCGTAATACAATTTACAAGCAAGTGGTTCATCATACAGTATCTTTTGTTTCATCACTTTTTTTCCTTCCTATTGCTTCAGCTTCTTTAACAGTATCCGGTAAAGATATATCAGCAACATCAGAAATGAAGAAAGTTACTAATCCTGCTGCTATAGATACAATACCAAATACTAAGGACGGTAGGCCTACCCAGTAGACTGTCTGTAATGAAATTAAAACATGCCATTAAACTCTTATCCACCAAGCCATCAGGCAGGCATGTTGGTACGTCACTTGCAGACATGTGAATATAAAAGGCCATTAAACCCTCAAAATGTCACATGGTTCATGGTTATGGGTTGGGCTATATCATGTTCACTAGGGTGGAGCGCCAATGTATGAATAAAAATTAAAAACATTTCATCGTAATAATACTATTATCAGAAGTTGTATCTATGTATAGGCCTTCCAAAACCCAAATACTTTTTAAAATTTAAACATCAGAAATACTGCCCCATTTTTTTTCGTCCGGAAATCCCCTCGGATACCCCCCCCCCCCCCCCGCGACGGCCAGAAATACTGCCCCAAGTCACGTGAAGTCCAAACATTAAAAAAAAATCTAGTGTTTTCCTATCTTGGTTATCAAAATTAAATTATCTTTTAATAGACTTAAAATAATTAAATTAACTTATGCAAAGGTCTGTCTATTAATATTATTATCTAGCACATCATTACTACCTCCTCCGCGACCCCATGGAGTAATACGATACTTAGAACAACGTTCGCAAAAAACATTACAATATTAATACGCCCAGTACATCCCAATGGACACAACGTAAGTTACATTGCGTTATTTGTCCATAGGAGCAATACCTTTTTTTTTTTTTTTTTCGTGCGGAAATCCCTTCGGATACCGCCCCCGCCGGCGAGAGGGGGGTCTCCAGCGGGGGCGGTTATGTCGGGCTTGAACCGACTAAAACCGCACGCCGTCTCGGGTCTTAAGACGCCGGGGTGTAAGGTTACCCATAGAGCATATCCCTCGCACCCCGACTGACCCTGGGCCATCTCCGGTTTCGAGATGGCCGCCTTACTTGCTCTCCACTGTGCCATCTGCTAATCAGAGGGACACGTGGAAAGCTTCCGAACAGCCTTCAACAGGGCCGTCCTCGCCTCGTTCGGAGTTGGCCGTAGGCGGCAGCGTCTCTCCCGCCCTTGGAGAGAGGCGCTGCCGTCTCCGTTGCCCAGGGTGCACCGCGTGGAGGTCCCCAACCAAGCACCCCCCAACCAAGCACCCCATAGGAGCAATACCTAAAGATTTAAAAATGGCGTGATGCGCCTATTAGAGCCTATGAAGCACTCAGTAAGTTGGTTATTTTTGTATGATTGGGGTTTCATCAAGATCTTCGGGCCCAAGCCAAACTAATTTGCAAACCAGTACACCTGCTGATTTTCGGACTAGGCCAGTTATTATTATCCTGATTATTTTTAACCAAGTAAATGTGAACTGTTTTATCAAAGTACAACGTATACTAAATTTTGGCCTAAAAAAGGTTATTTTGCCAAATGACTAAGGGTTTGGGGCAGTATTTCTACAAATACATCAAGTAATTTAAGGTAGGTAATAGTTTCAAAAGGTATTAGAACCAACAACTTTTGGCAATAGTACTATTTCAAAAAAATAAACTGCTACCAGAAAACCCATACTAGGTAAAAAATGTTAGCAATAAGCATATTGTAGAAACTATTCTACAATATGCTCATTGCTATTCAATGTTATTGTCCAATCTGACGGACACATGAGAATTTAAGTTGTTCAAAACATGGGTCATTCCCGCCATACCTGAACATTATTTAGAAACAGGAACGTTTTCCCCAAAGAAATACAGAGATAGGTTACCATTTCTGTTTACCCGGGTTAACCAGGAGAAAGCTTTTTAGCTTAGCACCATGCCATTGAACTAGTACTAATTCCCTTGAGCCGGACAGGATGAATAGCATAGAAAATGACTGTTTAAGGTCAAATTAGGTCCATTGTTATATTTATTATTATACTTATTCTTAATAAATATAAAACATTGATAATTCTTTCATATTTCTTATTTCTGAATTAGGTATGATAGCAATCGAACAACATATACTAACTCCCTGAATAACATTTTGAAAAAAAAAAAACTTACTAAAAGTGGAGTCTGTGGTGCAACAATGGAACCGATTCTTCCAAGAGAAGAACAAAGAGCCTGCATTGAGTTCCTCGTATATGTGGGGAACAATTCTGATGTGTAAACATACGTAATGTTGAAGTACAAGTTCGCCATCAGTTTTCCAGCCATGAACATCATTATGGAGAGCCAGGCTAAATCTGGAATAAAGTTATACGTATTTGTTGAGGAGGTTGCAGTCGACTTATCAAAGTAAAGAATTTGTTACATTCAAAACCGAAGTGTGAAAAAAAAGGCGATCTTAGCAGAATACGACATTGTTTGGTAATTTTAAGAATTCGAATTTATAATATATAAATTTATAGTTGGTTTATTAGAAAAATTTATATTCGTGGACTTAATTAAAATTAATTTACGGTGGTTGTTTCTTTGTTATATAAATAGACTTCATTACTGGCTTACCATCAGGTGAGTTTCATCATTACTTCGACAAATATAGTTTTTCAAAGCACAAATTATGACGTAAAGGTAACTTAAAAATACTATACCGTAAAAAACTATACTTACTGGTAGGTAAGAACGGTTGTACTATACAAAACAATCCTGCTGCCAAAAATGATACAATTAGTGGGTACTTTCTCCGAAACTTCATTAGCACATACATAGCTAAGAAGATTCCAGGGGTTTCAGTTAAAGCTACTAAAGCATAATTTGCGTAGTTATTCCCCTGCAGTGATACTGATGTGATTGACATTCCATAGTTAACAAACGTTGATGTTATCCACCACACAACGCATATTATGAATCTTTGAACTAAAGTTATAGAACTAAATGTGCTTTTCAATACTGCAGAAAATTTAATATCCTCTTCTTTTTCAGTCTCACAAGGAAGATTTTCCAGAACATTTTGTTCAATGTTTACTTTGTTCTTCTTGGCCATTTTTTCTATTATCTTCACTGCTTTTGCTTTCTTCCCTTTTGCTAACAACCATCTTGGGCTTTCATCTACCAGATATAAGTAGAAGATAAACAGAAATGCTGGTCCATACAACACTCTTAGGAAGATTCGCCAGTTAGGAATTAACCAAGCTAATAAGGCTATGTATACAGCACCTATACAATACCCAATACTAGCGTACGTGAAGAAGGGAACTCGTTGGTTGTTGCTAATTGTTTCAACATCTGTAATGTAAAAAATATGTTTCAATGTGTTATGTTTGTTTTGAAATCAACGTGATTTGTATATGAAATTTAGATACAACACAGAATTATATTACTGTATATTCTGTGAGAGAGATGCTTCACTGCTATTGCTTGTATGCCTCAATGCTGTGAATTCGATGATTGGCGTCTAACTAACATGTATTTTAGGCTTGTTCTCTTGAATTGCTCTTTTCCTCCTCTTCTTGAAGGCTTGTTCTGTTTTCATGAAATGATTAGTCATCATAATATGTGGGTTTGGTTAGGATAGTTTCTATATTAATGAGGTAATTCACTTCCTCGTGTAAATATTTTGCTTACAGATTACTACCCAACTGTTGAAGGTAGACCCAAATGTGGTTTAATTTTGTTTGACGTCTGGCTTAACCAACCTTTACATTTCCTAAAGAATACTCAAACAATGTTTTTGGGGTTTGGAGCCCACATGTGAAAGCCTTGGATGCAACCGGAATCATCGCTTAGATGGTTTAGATGCTTAGATGATTTATGGCTTGTAATTTGTGCGTGCATAATCGTGTGCTAATAATTATTATGTGATATAACTGAACTACTTGTTTGCTATCATATTATAAGGAAACCGAAATAATGACTACCTGGCTACCTGGTACCTAGGGCTACAGTTGAAAACCAGCGTTGCAGATTGTACCTAATCTGTAGCATTAGCTGAACTGCGGCTTTTTAAACATGCACTTCACACTGACCTATTATGAGGTTAACAGTATAGATACAAGTAAGGGAATCTAATTAAAATATTATTTAAAATTATAATTATATATTAATAATTTTGTTAGGTACGCTCTTTTCTTGTCTTACTTGTTTTATCGTTAATCTGTAATGTGTTCAGTTGCTTATGTTTAACAATTGTTAAGTGTGTGTGTTTAATAAATGTATTTCTTTCTTTCTATGATGATGAAGACATTTTAAAGAAATAACTATCTTATTTGTGATATATTTTGTATATGCTTAGTATTAAAATAGTAATATTTAACGAACTTACTTAAAATATAAGTAGGAGAGTAAGTGTCTCCCAAGGCTGCCTCAAAGAACTCTAGTACAATGTACAACCAGTACGATGTGACAAAACTCCTTGCTACGCCCAGGATACCACCTAGTACTCCAGTGATCACTATCATCGACTTTCGGCCAATTCTAAAAGGTTTTTCTTAATTAATATTGTGATCTACTAAATTGCTGGCTTACGATTTTTGCATGGGATCAGAACTTTTACAAACAAAGCAATTATATGACAGAGAGAAGATGTAGGCAAACTACTGATGTAATATGCATTTACTCTCTATAAAGCGTGCGTAATTAAAGCTAGAATTAATGAATATACGCACATAAATATATTCTCATTTAAATTATATATGTGCATTAGTTAACGGTAAATAATAGAACAATGTGAGGAAATTCCAAGAGAGTGTCCTGTGATATTCTCAAAGATTCGGGAAATCTACCCATATGTCATTGATCTACTGCGGTCAATGACAGATGGGACGTAGATCATGTGAACTTTACTAAGTTCACATGATCTACGTCTATTATTATTATTACGACGAGGCCAGAGACCAAGAGATATAATATATTGTTATATATTAAGTATTAATGCTAAATGAAACAGGCTACCTTTGTTACAGAGAAATATTACACCCCGTTCCTTCACAGTACTTTTAATAATGGATACAAATGAGTGAAAGTATGAAAATAAATTGAATCTTAATGAAATAATTGAATCTTAATGAAATAATTGAATTCATAACACTATATTTGAACTCACCTATCTGATAATGGGCCAACAAATAACAGACCAAACATATACCCAAGACTGTGGATGGTCCCCACCAGTGTTCTCTTCCAATCTTGACAAGCTAACTGAAACTGAAAAACACTATTTACTTAGATATCATACTGTCTCTAACTTCAGGTGGACCGAGATTGTGAATGAATCATATTTATTCTTCACATGTTGAAAGATGTAGTATAAGAAATTAACAAGAAAGCAGATGTTATGGTATTGATACATTTTATAAGAAGTGATGAGAGCAATATTGTTGTAAAAGTTCGAAGTATAAATATAGAGAGAGCTATAAGAGCAGAGGTAGCTGCAAGAAAATAATAGATGTATAATTGCGTGCAAAAGGAAATGACCAGTAAAGGAGTACCTTTTTTTATTTAATTTTTTTCGTACGGAAATCCCTTCGGATACCCCCTCGCCGGCCAGCAGGGGCGGTTATGTCGGGCTTGAACCGACTAAAAACGCACGCCGTCTTGGGTCTTCAGACGGGGTGTAAGGTTGCCCATAGAGCATATCCCTTGCACGCCGACTGACCCTGGCCCATCTCCGGTATCGAGATTGCCCCCTCGGGTTTGGGAACCACGGTGTCCCCGTCTTGCCCCGGTTTGGGGGAGGGGTGCTAGTAGACCCACCGTCCCGACCTGCTTCTGCTGCGCCTCTGAAGAGATGACGTCTGACAGAAATGTAAGGAAGAGAATGAAAACGTCAACTACAAATGACTGGGACGAGCTAAAGGTAGGCAGATTAAGAGTCAACATCCAAGCGTTTTCCCAATTCAGTTGGTTAAAATTTTCTGAATAACTGTGATAAATGGCGTATTATAATAATTTTACTTGTTTACGGTTTGTTTTTTCCAAAGGAACATGAGTTTATAGTACCACTGACTTATTATTTACTAGCTTTTGCCCGCGGCTCCGCCCGCGTAGATGTCGGTTATCGCGACAAAACATAGCCTATGTCCTTTCCCAAGGTCTAATCTACCCCTGTATCAAATTTCAGCAAAATCGTTTCAGTGGTTTAGGCGTGAAAGCGTAACAGACAGACAGAGTTACTTTCACATTTATAATATTAGTAAGGATGTGTTATCAACTTATCATACAGGTTCCTAATATAAATCATCAAGTATTTATGTAATTATTGTTTTACTATTTGCGCATTCTAAATATTTGATTAATAATTATTAATATCAATTCTTTGCATTATATTTGAATATATCTTGAAATGTATTGAACGAATTAAGTAAAATGTTTTTACTATAGTGATAATAACATTTAATCAATTTATCAACTATTAATGAGCTTATTTTTTTGAACATAGCGCATTTTGAATATAAAATATTGATTCTAGTTTCATTGGAATAAATTTTGAAATTTATAATAATTAATTACCTATTTAAATTTTATTTAATTTATAAATATAAGTTCGACTCGGACTACAAAGGGTACGTGACATATTCAGTTGTGTAGTTAATTAATTGTGTACAATCAAGCATAATAATAAAAATAAATAATGTTTATTATTGTATAAGATTTTCATTCATTTAGGTACATTCTCCCGGTTCGACCAGCCTGCGGCGCCCGGCCGCCACCGCGTCTACTATGATGGAATGCTAAGCTTGAAAACCTCCTCGATGTTGCCATTTTTTGTGCCAACTTTACGTGCGTCTATTTTATCCTTCTTTGCTGGACCATGATCTCATGCATGATATTAAAAATATCGTTGATAATTGTTCCATTTTTAGTATTTCACAGAGCAGAGCTATAATAGTTGTGAGGTACAATGATTTAAATACTTACTTCAGCAACAAAACTGTCAGGCTTATCATAAATCCATTCGGTACACGTTGTCAAATTGGTTACTCCGCACGTATTGTTAATAAAATTTGCGTCTGCGCATCTGTAAAGAAATATAGGAATAGGTATTTGAGTTGACTGATTAGAAAATGCTTTAATAATTTAACTAACAATTTAAATTCGAATTGGAATCTTTCGAGGAATTTTGTTCCTAACTCCTTTTTTCCCTTTTTTTATTGGATAACTAGCGGCCCGGTACGTGCTTCGCTACGTCAAAATAATCCACCATGTATTGACTTCAAGGGCTTACCCGGGGTGCCCGGCAACGGACACTTGGGGAGGATCAATCCCTTCGGATACCCCCCACCGGCCAGCGGGGGTGGTTTTGTCGTGTATCGACTAAAACCGTACGATGTGCGCACGAAAAAAAATAATTCTGAGAGATTTTCTTAATATTTTTTTCCGTAAGAACCTTGTACAGAGTATTAAAAAACTACAAAAAAAAAAAACTGCCAAATCGGTCAAGCCGTTTTCATGCTATGTCGTGACAACGGAAAACGGGTTTCATTTTTATATATATAGATTAGCTAAATTTCTTTTTCATTAGGTATATATACTTTGGAGGTGGCAGGTGAGGCCGCCTGTCACCCCAGCAGAAGCAGGCCGGGACGGTGGGGCGACTAGCGCCCCCCCCCCCAAACCGGGGCAAGACGGGGACACCGTGGTTCCCAAAACCGAGGGGGCCATCTCGAAACCAGTCTCGAAACCTTACACCCCGGCGTTTTTAGACCCGAGACGGCGTGCGGTTTTAGCCGGTTCAAGCCCGACATAACCGACCCCGCTGGCCAACGGGGGGCTAGCATGTTGCGGGCTCGGCGGGCCGGGAGAGTTCTGAACCTCTCCGGGTGCGCTCCGCCATCTCCTTCGCGAGCATTACATGCTCGCACAAGGGGGTGGCGGCGGCCCACGCGCTCGCGCTCCGCACCATTGACGCAATCATGCTGCCGAGCGAGAGGACTCCCACCCCGATGGCTGCCACTAGTCACGCCTCGGCGCCTCCCACGCCGGGCAGTTCGCCAGCGTGTGCAACCCCGAGTCCTCGCTCGCGTCGCAGTGATGGCACTCAGGGGTTGGCTCCTTCCTGATCCGATGCAGGTGGTCCCCGAAGCTCCCCTTCCCGGAGATCACCTGCGTCAATCGGTACGAGAGGCTTCTGTGTCGCCTCTCTAGCCAATCCTCCATGATGGGCCTTACCGCCGCTATTGCGGCGTGCCCTGCGCTTGGTTGCCCAAGTCGTTCCTTCCACTCCACCACGATGGCCTGGCGGAGCTGGGACTGCCCGGCCTCGATTTGGCTTTAGCCACTGGTATAGTTGCCTCCAGGTTCCATGGCTTAGTTCCGGCAAGGAGACTTGCCGCCTCCAAGGAGATCGTGAGGTACCCGCGGATGACCCTGATGGCCATCACCCACTGCGGAGCGCGTAGGATCCGCACACTTCTGGCTTCCAGGGCCTCCGCCCATATTGGGCACCCATACAGGGCCATGGACCGCACGATCCCCGTGTAGAGTCTCCTGCAGGAGTCATCGGGCCCCTTCATGTTGGGCAGCAGCCGCGCCAAAGCGAGAGCTGTGCCCTTCAACTTGGGGGCCAGACTTCGGATGTGCTCTCCGAAGTCCCATCGGCCGTCGAGCACGAGCCCCAAATATTTCATTTGGGGCTTAATGCCGATGCGATTACCTCCCACGATGAGACTGGATCCCTCAGGTGGCTTGCTCCGAGGCCCATGAAAGAACAGGGCCTCGGTTTTATGCAGAGCCACCTCGAGACCCAGCTGCCGGATCCGCTCCACGACTTGGGCAACCGCGGTCGTGGCCTTCAGGGTCGCTTCGCAGTACGTCGCCCCGCACGCCATCACGAGGGTGTCGTCCGCGTAGCACGTGACGACGGCACCGTCTGCGAGCTCACCGCGAAGCACCCAGTCGTATCCGATGTTCCACAGGAGCGGCCCCAGGACCAATCCCTGAGGAACACCGCACGACATACCTGCGCCACAGCCTCGTCCATTGTTTAGCAGGTACACCGACTTGCAGGTGAGGTTAGCTTTCGGGCGGCGGGGTGACTAGCGCCCCCCGGGTTCCCGGGTTTCCGGGTCAATGGCCCTGTGTCAGTCGGGGTACGAGGGAAAGGCCTTGCACCCTGGCGTCTGAAGACCCGAGACGGCGTGCGGCTTTAGTCGGTTCGACTGACTAGCGAGGGAGGGGGGGATTTCCGAGGTGATTTTCGAACGAGAAAAACAAGGAAAGGTTGGCTTTTGCCTAAAGGATGTTGATATTGCCCTGTAAATACTAACTTATTCACATTCACAAGAATATTTAAAAAATCATGATTTAGACATCAGAAAAAGTAAAATTAAAAATTATAAAGTAGCCTTGAAATGATAACAATTTACTAAGATTACGCCTTGAATTGACAAATAGCGTGTAGTGAATATGCATTGTTCGATTCTGAAAATGAATTATGGTATGCCCTCATTACCAGCGAACGTGCAACTGTAAAAATTACACATAGACTACACTTCATAAACTCGCAAAATGATTGCAACTAAAACGATGAAAAAAATAGCATATATACTTATATTAAAAACCTAATACAAAAAGATATTTTTAGGGTTCCGTACCCAAAGGGAAAAAATGGACCCTATTACTAACACTCCGCTCTCTGTCCGTATATCCGCCCGTCCGTCTGTCACAAGGCTGTTTCTCATGCACCATGATAGACAGTTGAAATTTTCACTGATATTATTTTTTTGAGCTACAACAACTTATACAAAAAAAATATAATTAGAAAAATATTTAAGGGGGCTCCCATGCAACAAAAGTGATTTTTTTTGCCCTTTTTATAGATAATGGTACGGAACCCTTCGTGCTTGAGTCCGCCCGGACTTGGCCGGTTTTTTATATATCCTATTATTATAATATTATGGACGCAAAAGTTTGTGAGAATGTATGTATGTTTGTTGCTCTTTCACGCAAAAACGGCTGAACGGATCTGGATGAAATTTGGCATAGGAATAGATTATAGTCTGGAATAACACATAGGCTATAACTGTTCTTGTTACTCAGACATCTACACAAACTTTAACATTTATAATATTAGTAGGATAGTAGGAAGTTTTTTTTTTACGTGCGGAAGTCCCTTCCCATAAATGTTCCAATTTGTGTCCATACAAAGGTTGCCTGTAAGAAATTGCTTTTAGCGATAAGGCCGCCATTTGTACATATTTTGACTGTGTATTCCAAGTACCTATGCATACGCTGATTGGTGTACAATAAAGTTTATTTCTATTCTATTCTATTCCGGGATTTCCGCACGAAAAAAAAAGGTACGTCACATCAATAAATTATTAATAATAATATTACAAATCTATTTTTCATTACTCATACTCTGAAAGTAGGTCTGAAGTTGCCTGAGGAGCGGGATGAAAGTAATACTTTTCATCCCTAGGGAGAATCGCTTTTAACTGACAGCTGTCAAATTATTAAAAAAAAACTAATTCTATTTTCACATTTTTAATGTACCAACTATGTACCAACTTTCTATACAGCCACTCAACTACAGCGCGATGTAAAATTGAAATAAAATAAAGTTAAGTATTGATTAAAGAATATATATTTTTTAAATAACTTTACTTTAGTTTAGTTTCAACAATTTCCTTAAAATAACATAGATTTGGGCAATATATATACCATTTTTTCAATGATGAAAATGAAAAATAATGGCTGAATAGCTGGTCGGCCACAGAAAAAAAAAACAAACAAAATAGGCGAAAAAGCGGCAATTCGATCTTCATTTGTTTTTCGATTTGAAGGTTTTACTCATTTTTTCTTTAGCTAATTCATGTTTTTATTTTTACTTTCCTTGTATTCGTAATGAAAAGCACAGTGTTTACCTCGGGTTAAAGACATATTTAGTCCCTCGAACTATTGGCGCCCTCACTTCGTTCGGGCGCCAAACCTCGTCTCGGGACTAAATAAGTTACTTTCCCCCCTAGGGTAACAATGTACTATAAACAATTAATTAAAAAGCGGGGGTTAAATAATAAGCGTTTAAAATAATAATTCCACCAAACAAAACAATGTCACAGTACAAATAATAGTACCTACTCGCAATGTCAAAAAGTCATTCAAATGTAAACAAACAAACAAAGAAGTATAAACACCTACATCACATCAATAAATAAATAATACCAGCTTTGATTTAGTACGTCCAGGTTCTGGTAAATGTTATTGGTCTAAAGTTGTCTGTAGCGTAACGAAGATACATTTACTATGTCACTATATTTATTATAATATAATATATCGCTGGCGAATCGTGGGTGTGTAATACACCTCTGCCTACCCCTTAGGGGATACAGGCGTGAAGTTATATTATGTTATGTTATGTTAATATATGTATATTATGTGTATAATCCTTTTGTATGTGGATTTATAACTTCTTCACAATGGTTTTGTATAATAGGTACAACAACAAGTTAACAATAATTGAATAAACATTATTTAATTAGTGTTGCACATGTTGCCTGTTTTAGAGTAAATATAATCAGAAATAACTCATTTTCTTAATTAGTTAATTTTAAGCGACTTCTTTGCTAGCAGTACAGCACATAAATCTAATAATTGCAGAAATATCAAAGTTGTCGTCTCCAAGCATGCCTTAAACTTTCGTAAATTATATTTCTGTTGATGGATATTAATGCGACTGTGAGCACGGCAAGTGCAACCTGGTTGAAACATCAAGCAGCTGAAAGGTATATATATGCACACAGCATACACACATACCTGCCATGCCACGTCAACATGAATGTTAACATTATTATAATAATATATTATGAAACTCGAAAGTTTAAAGACTGAAACATAAATACAATTTCTTATATATTTGTATTTGCCGCAAAGCAGTTTGCATCGCAATTTGCACGGCAACCAGGTGGCTTTATCCAGGGGTAAGGCTAATACAATTATTTTCTATGGCAACGCTGGGTATCAATGTCGTCTCGTATCTTACGTCGATTGACGAATTGAGTACTGTCACATTTTTAAATCTATACTAATTCTTTTTCCCCTCATTGTGTGAAGCTGCCAAGACTTAACCATTTTCTATTTGTTTGATAAAAATTGAACTAAACAGTGGTTTACTTAATGTAATAAATAAACAAAGAGAACTAATTCTATCTGCAAACGATCCAGTCACAAGAGTATTTAAATAAAATAACAGGTAAATCTATATTGAAATTATATCAAAAGATATATCTTAACACACAACAACACAACACGTACACACTAAGGATAAAATAGATACTCATTTGAAGACCCGAGACGGCGTGCGGTTTTCCACCATAATTTAACCATCACCACCGCTGGCAGGCGCAATCGGAAGGCATCGGAAGGGATTTCCGCACGGAAAAAAAGGAGTTAGGTTACGATATACTACCGTAGACTGCAATATCTTCTGCCAAATCATATTTCAGTTTATTAACGCTAACAAATATAGCTATTATAAGTTACCTGTATCCAACTTCTTTAGCAGCAAAGATATAGTTAGATGCAAATGCAACATTGGTGGCATAAGCCAAATTAAGCATCAATAGCAGCTGACGATGGTAGGGCTTGAAAATGCCAAATTTCCTCAAGACATCGTCCAAATTATGCGTCGTTTTACTTTCAGAAACCATTTCTTTCTTTGAATTATTTGGACTAGCCATTATTAGCTATTTTTCGTAAATTATTTGGTTTTAAGAGGGAGTCGATTCTAGTTCTCTTCTGTTTACACTATTTCCCCGTTTATACTTTCTTCTATATTTTCTTTCTTCTCACAAAGCACTTTTACGTAAACTGTAGGTATACACTAATTTTATTCTCAAGGTATTTTTTTTTTCACTTTTTAATTGGCATACTGTTCATTGATAATTATGGACGTCAGATAGTTCCTCACAAGTCCACAATACCATAGTTAATAGTTGGAGGCGTGCTTGCAGCTGATATCCACTGGACCGGTTTTTCGACCACTTTCATTCCTGCGTCCCGCTTCAATATCGACCTTCAAAATCATTCGTACACACTCACCGACAACTTTACATTCTGTATTATCAGTGCTATATTTTTTTTCACTACCCACCATCGGAGAATGTATTACTTGTATTACCCAGAGCTTAGAATCCAACAACGATAATTGTCACTTTATAACAGTTCACGGTATACTTGAGTTAACGTCTCGACGTACAAAATACAGTTGTGTGTTGACCGTGCATACCAATTGTTAACTAAGACTTCCATAACAATAAGCAACGAGTGAAGTAATACTACAATACGTCTGTAATCGCGCCGTACATCCACTTGAAATGAACACCGATCAAAAATGTTATTGATATTCTTACCTTGAGTAGTCTTGAATTGATAACTCCTAGCTTTTATTGGTACATTGCGAAATTACGTTTATCTCATATTGAAGATATCAAAACAAATATGAATATTTGTTTGTTTGCCCCAACCTATGCTAATTATCAGAACAGGATAAAATAAGTCCCGCAAGTTTCACCAAAACTCACTAGTACTAATTAACGGATCCCATCATAATTCTTCACATTTATAAATTTAACCAATTAACGGTTGACCAAAGAACGTTTAACCTACGGAACGTTTGCTATTCCAATAGTTGTCAAATGAAGGTTGGCCACATAACCAAAAAGGCACTAAAAAGTGCAAAATAATATAATTGAATCATAGATTTAACTTTAAAGGAAAAAATACGCGTAAGACTTTCTGTTAAAGTCAGTGTCATCAGCCAAATGTATAGAAATAGGTTAGGCATGAAGGGTAAGTCCACTTCCTTGGCAATACATCATAAATCTCCCCGCGCAAGCGATTAAATTTGTGAGTGAAGTCCACACGTCTCCAGCAATACAACCGAAACACGTACAGGGACGGATAATGCGGGTTGACGACGGTATTTTTTTATGCTTTATTATAAAACATTACAAATTGTGTTTCAAGCCTGGCACCGATACTGACATAGAACCTCCTCATTTTTGAATATTCGGTTAAAAAAAAGCTGTCAGCAGTCAGTGAGTTTCGCGATACACAGCTATTTCATGACAAAAGTGACGACATACAACGCCAAGTCTAAATGTGCGCACTGACCGGTACGATATGGTGAAATGTTAAGGTGCATACTGACCGGGTCCTCAGACATCTAGTGGGCCCAAATGGTAAATAACGAATGAATAAATATTAAAAACTAGCTGTTGCCCGCGACTACGTACTCGTTAAGTTCGGAATAGATTTAGCTATGTTTATTTCTGCAGTCTCGATACTAACACATAAGTATTAAGTTATTTTATTTAACGGGCCGGATGAGGTGATGTTGTGCACTCGTTTTACCTTGAAATTTTGTTCGAAATAGATAAAAAAATATGTAACATCGAAATCAATTGTACCCGATTCCTTAATATAATAGCGGGATGATATTCATTAAGAAATTTTAATGCGTTTCTAATCAACTATCTTTTATACGTAGGTAACTCTGTGGAGTTTCGAGATTTTACATTTTACTGCTTTAAGGTATAGGTATATTTAGGTATATACACATTGGGGTGTGTGTTGGGTAACCTCCTCGAGTGTCGCTCCGATTCCGATCCCGCTGCAGTCCGGGGGGAGCGGAATCGGAGCGGCCGGTACACCCTGGGCGGCGGTCAATGGCTTCCCCTTCACCCCTTCATAGGGTTGGCATTGATCGTCGGCCAATACCCAACGTGGCGGGAACACATCGCTCTCCGTACTCCTCTGCTTTCAGAGGAGACAGGATGAGCGATGCTGTTAGTGGTGAGATGGCCCAGGGTCAGCCGGGGTGCGAGGGATATGCTCTATGGGTAACCTTACACCCCGGTGTCTGAAGACCCGAGACGGCGTGCGGTTTTAGTCGGTGCAAGCCCGACATAACCGCCCCCGCTAGCCGGCGGGGGGGTAACCGAAGGGATTTCCGCACGATAAAAAAAAAAAAAAAAAAAAAAAAAAAAAAAAAAAAAAAAGGTATATACACATTAAAATTAAAGATTTGTTTTCGTTGTCATCAATAAATAGTTTAGACTGATTATATTATGCTCTACTGCTCCTATCATATCTACAATAACGTGATGATATATGACCATGCCCTAGAAAATGTGTTCATTCAGTAACACAGTTGGCTGAAATTTTTTCAGCCAAATTTGTTCAGCGGTTTTCAAGTGATGCTCGGACATCGATAATAAAAAGTAGACAAACAGACAAAAATTTTAAAAATCACATTTTCGTTATCGATATCGCTCCTAGATCAATTTTTTTTTAAATATTCAATGTACAGTTCTTACCTCATTACGATTTTATTATATTATATTTATTGAATAGATTGTCATATCCTTAACAAACAGAAGACACAAAAACGTAGGGCATGATCGCTTAAAAATGCATGACGAAAAGTTATTTTTTCATGTGCTTGTCAGTAACATGAACAGAAATTACTTGAAGTTTTTTGTTTGTTCCTGTCAGTTTTAGAGTAGACCCAATTTGAAGGGTAAGTAATAGATGATATAACAACAAAATCTCTAATATTAACAACATATAACAACGGAACCTATAATTTTATTTAATGTAGCGATTAGTTAATATAATAAACGATTGATATAATTTTAAAATAACTAATTTTTATAAGCATAACATACATTAAATATAAAATCGTTTGACATATGCACATTCAAAAGATATAAAACTTATTTGGTCTAAAATGATGATAACTAGTAACTGATTACCTGCGCTAAGATAGGCCCACGGAGCCCCGCTCCGCGGGGCTCTTATTTCTGGGTTGTTTAAAGACTAAGGCGCCGCGCTCCGCTCCACTTCGCTCCCGCCTTAGCCTTGTAACCTAACCTATCCGAGTCGGAGTTCTCTTAGTCGGGGTGTTAACCATAATGAAGTTCTTTATATATATTAAACGTTAGACCTGATGATTTTCGATTAAATAAACAATATACATATTAAACGTTAGACCAAATGATTTTCGATTACATAAACGTTATATCAAAGAACGTTATACTAATTAAGTTTTAGAATAAATAAATGTTATATGTAAAGAAATTATATGAACAGTTGGTATATCTCACGTTGATTATATCTTATGAACGATAATAAAATGAAATAAGACCAAATAAATGTATACGTTATGAGACGCAAAGTTTTGAATTAAGTAAACAATATCTTTATAATACCAATCAAGGTGTTATAGATAAGTTATTGTTTATTATTGAAGATTAACATTCTATCACACAATGTGTGACATGAAGCCTTTCAATGGTCTACAATAAAAATAAAATATGCTGATAAATATACTGTAATTTTTAATCAAATACCAAATTCTACCTAAATATACCCCAAAGTTAACCATGATTAAACTTTGCATCTGCATTTTTATACCTTCATTCGATTTCTTTGATAATTTATATTGCAGAACAACGTTTGCCGAGTCAGCTAGTATCATTTAAATAACTCCATCACCTGTTTATTTTAAATCTCATTCGTTGTCATATAACTTCAATGTTTGACCCAAAGTAGCGCTGTGCGCTGTTTATAATGTTTCAAAAATAATTTTTAATTCCATGTAATTAGGGTTCCGTTGCCAAATGTCAAAAAACGGAACCCTTATGGATTCGTTGTCTGTCTGTCTGTCCGTCCGTATGTCACAGCCACTTTTTTCTGAAACTATGAGAACTACTTTGTTGATACTTGGTAAGTAGATGTATTGTGTGAATCGCATTAAGATTTTCATACAAAATTAGAAAAAAAACTACATTTTGGGGGTTCCCCATACTTAAAACTGAAACTCATCATCAAACCCATACGTGTGTGGTATCTATGGATAGGTATTCAAAAGTGATATTGAGGTTTCTAATATCATTTTTTTTCTAAACTGAATAGTTTGCGCAAGAGACACTTCCAAAGTGGTAAAATGTGTCCCCCCCCCCCCCTTATCTTCTAAAATAAGCGAATGATAAAACTAAAAGAAGACCGATATTCTTAGCAATCCATGGATTCTCCGTGCGGGTGCCGGGTCCATCGCGTTGCAGAGTTAGGAACTCGGGACAGTGCCTGGGACTTGCGACCCAAGTGTAGGTTTAGAAGGGGCCCCTTTTGTTGATGTACATCAACACTCACCTTCACTACCCAAGTTCCCCTCCCTGCCTAACCAAATTTGATACGAACCTACTAGTGCCGCTTTAGACATTCGTCCTAGTAATGAGCTTATTGTAGCTCTCGATAGGCCTAGATCTTAAAGTAGGGGGAGCCCCTTATTTCGCAGAAAGAAATTTCATAGCATTTCGTTTCACAGAAAATGTTTCATATAATATTTGGTCCTTATATTTTTATTTCGAATATTATTGTTTCAAAAACAATTTACTACAATGAAACATATTTCACAGAAACACAATTGAATGAATTTTTAATCACATTTTTTTGTTTAACAAACTTATCAAACTGTAGAATTATTTTTAAAAGAATATTAAACCACCTTTATAATTTTCCAAATCACATTTATTTTTAACTGTAACATTTACAATTTTAAATTTTTTCCGATTGCTTGTAGTAATTTAATTTCTGAATAATTTCATATCAATATAGAATTTTTTATCTTTCGGATATTTTGTTGCAAATTTGTTTGCTTGAATTCTTCTGTAAAATAAAATAAAATCAATTTGTTATTAAATTGTTAATAAAACGTCATTATAGTTAACACCCCGACTCAGATTACCCCGACTCGGATAGGTTAGGTTAGAAGGCTGAGGCGGGAGCGAAGCGGAGCGGAGCTCCCGCCTTAGCCTTCGTGGTTATATATACGTATATATACGTATATATGATATACATTACTACGTAAACTTCCACCGAAAATTGGTTTGAACGAGATCTAGTAAGTAGTTTTTTTTTTAATACGTCGTAAATCGTAAACCGTAATGTACCTTTCATTCAATCAACTCCAATATAAAAATTAAAAAAAAAACATTATTATGTTACTTGCTGCTACGGAACCCTTAATGGGCGAGTCCGACTCGCACTTGGCCGCTTTTTTGTATAGGATTTATAAACAAGTTGAATTCCTGAGACGAGCTCAGCCGAATACAAGGGATTTTCGATTTAGCGATTTTTTGCGATTTTTTCTTTATCTTGCAATGGTTCACGCCAGCACGAATCTATTACCGAAAACAGCAACTCGATAGCTCATCTCCTTCATACCCAAAACCGTGACAGAAAATTGGCAACGACGACGTCGACGACGACAACTCGATAGCAATAGGGCTTTTCTAAAGAAAATCCCTAAAAAGGTATTAAAAATTCAACTAATGAGCAGGATATTCTAATTAATTATTCTGTCCTTAACTTCATCCAGTGTACCTTCAAGGGAGTCCATCATTGATCCAGGATAAGATAAGGATCCAACAATAAATGACACCGAAGCGATAATCTTCAAATTTAAATAATCCTCGAGTTTCCTCAAGTTTTGGAGCGGCTTGGAATGTGTAATTTTTTACAAAGATACTCCTTTTGAATTTTGATTACGGCTAAATATTTTCTGACCATTTTCTTCAAACTTAACAAGAAGTTTATAACATATTCAAATATGAATATTTGGGCGGTTTTCGTTTGCTAATAATTTATTTATTCTGTCATACCATTATAATTATTTCTGCACATGGACTTTACTGTACACTATGAATACATAACCTTTAACTCACCTTTTTCTCCCTATAGAGTAGAAAGGGATAACAGCCCGCCATATGCTTCTATCCTTCCTCTACTGTGTATATTTCTGTTTACATAATTAATTTAATTATAAGTAAGTTAAATAAAGATTGATAAAATTTACGTTTCATCATTAAAAGTTTTCTGCTGTACACTTTATATTTCGAAACTAATATAATATGCGCAGGTTGGTACAGGTCACGTGACGAAATAACTGAATACCTGGTAACTAACTAAAAAGTTTGTCTGAAAATTATACTACTATAGGTACGTATTCAAATTACAGTGCACATTACAATATTGTTCTTAATTTTATTGTGTTACAGCTTGTATTGGTCCAACCGAGAATTTCATGAGTTTATTAAAATTTAATTATATCTATATTAACATTCTCTATTTTAACACAAGTTGTAATAACTGAAATGCCTTTACGAAGCCGCCACTATGAGTGTCCAAGTAAAGGGTCAGCAGTCTAAACCCATCCAATTGCGCAGAGGAGTGAGACAGGGGGATGTCATATCCCCGAAACTGTTCACGAGCGCATTGGAAGATATGTTTAAGACGCTGGACTGGAAAGGTAAGGGCATAAATATAAACGGCGACTACATCTCACACCTGCGATTCGCTGATGACATAGTCTTAATGGCGGAGTCGCTAGAGGAGCTAACCCAGATGCTGGACGGCCTAGCTTCAGCCTCGCGACGCATCGGTCTTGGCATGAATTTGGATAAAACCAAAGTCTTGATCAATGGCCACATTGATCCAGGACCGGTCGTCGTGGATGGCCACCTTCTTGAAATTGTTTCTGAGTACACTTACCTCGGGCAGATTGTGCAGTTGGGTAAAAACAATTTTGAGAAGGAGGCCAAGAGGAGGATCCAGCTAGGCTGGGCAGCGTTTGGGAAACTACGTCGGGTCTTCTCGTCATCCATACCGCAGTGTTTGAAAACGAAAGTTTTCAATCAGTGCGTCCTACCCGTAATGACCTACGGAGCTGAGACGTGGACACTCACGGTAGGGCTGGTCCACCAGTTCAAAGTCGCTCAGCGAGCTATGGAAAGAGCTATGCTCGGAGTTTCTCTGAAGGATAGGATTCGTAAAGAATACATCCGACAGAGAACCAAGGTTATCGACATAGCTCAAAGAATAAGCAAGCTGAAGTGGCAGTGGGCCGGCCATATCTCGCGAAGAACCGACAACCGCTGGGGTAAACGTGTTCTTGAGTGGAGACCGCGACTCGGCAAAAGTAGTGTAGGACGCCCTCCGGCCAGGTGGGATGACGATCTGCGAAAGACTGCGGGCAGATGCTGGATGCGGCAAGCTGAAGACAGGGCGCTATGGCGCTCATTAGGGGAGATCTATGTCCAGCAGTGGACTACAATAGGTTGATGATGATGTAATAACTTATATATCCAACTGAACTAAGATAATTGATGCTTCGTGCGCATTTATTAGTTTAATCCGTTAAGCGTCGGTAGCTTAGTGGTTAAGGACTCAACCTTACGATCGAAAGGTCCCGGGTTCGAATCCTGGCCATTACACTACCGACGTGAACCCACTCCTAACACAAGCAATTTAGCTTAGCTGGAGGGGTTAGGGGGGATATTAGTAATTTCGGATACTTACTAATATTCTTTTCTTTAAAAAAAAAAAAAAAAAACCAAAAGAAAAAAAGCGGCCAGTCCGAGTCGGACTCGTCCATGAAAGGTTCCGTAGCAGTAAGTAACATAATAATAAAATTTATATTTGAGTTGATTGAATGAAAGGTAAATTGCGTTTTACGATTTATAACGTATTAAAAAAAACTACTTACTAGACCGAAAATTGGTTTGAACAAAAACCAATTTTCGGTGGAAGTTTACATGGTAATGTACATCCTATATGTTTTTTAGTTATATCATTCTCTTATTTTAGAAGTTACAGGGGGGGGGGGACACACATTTTACCACTTTGGAAGTATCTCTCGCGCAAACTATTAGTTTAGAGATTATTTATATTAGAAGCCTCAATATCATTTTTAAAGTCCTATCCATAGATACCTCATACGTATGGGTTAGATGAAAAAGAAAATTTTGAGTTTCAGTTCTAAGTATAGGGAGCCCCCAAAATTTATTGCTTTTTTCTATTTTGTGTGAAAATCTTAATGCGGTTCACAGAATACATCTACTTACCAAGTTTTAACAGCATAGTTCTTATAGTTTCGGAAATAAGTGGCTGTGACATACGGACGGACAGACAGACAGACATGACGAATCTATAAGGGTTCCGTTTTTAGCCATTTGGCTACGGAACCCTAAAAAGAGGAAAAATACAATGGCGTAATTGTGGAACTCCGTAAATTACTCAAAATAATTCGTAACAGAATCTGCTACCGAAAGATAATCACAGACTACAACATGTACTTCTGGACAAGCGTTTATAACTTGTTAGATGGTTACACAAAATAGTTAATTTACTACGTATACATGGAAACAATCAATGTATAACCTTGAGGCCTTATAATCCTTTACAGAGACTTGCATTTTGTATTGTGTTATGTAATGAAGCAATACAATTTCATGAATATTTAAAAATAACGTCAAAAAAAAAACATTTGTAATCCGTTTGTTTGCCTGGTGCTACAATAACGACTTTATTTTAAATTCTTTTATTGTCCAAATTTCGCATTAACATATCCAGATATCTGTAATGAATCGATTTAAATTTGAGTAGGCGTGGAGAAAAAGAGACTTAAATGAGACAGATAAATGGGAGTAATATTTCGCGATTTACAAAAATTTGCATAAAACAATTTTGCTGGCTCATAACGTTGAAATTAATCAGTTAAATGGACTCATTTACAAGTCAAAAATTATTATGGTGTTGACAATAAAGTTTATTGTCACATTAATTTGACTACTAAAGTTGTTCGTTTCAGCAAATAAGGCTAATTTTATTTTAAAGTATTTTTATTAGGGTTGATTTCAAGTGGTTCACAATAACCGCCTGTAATCAACTCTAATAAACCCACTTTAAAATTCAATGATGGAATGTTTAGGATGAAGCACTTTAATTACAATGTTGTCAGTTAATTGAAAATGAATGATACTTATGATATTGAATGTTGTTTCGTAACAAAAGTGAATGTAACAATTTGCACAGTGCACAAGAACCACAGATCTACAGGATTTATGGGTTATAAAGTACAATGAATTAATTAGTGCACCATAATTGTGCACTATAATTAATAAAATATATTGATAAATATGACATCTTATGGCGTCATAGTATCTAATAAATAAAAATTACACTTTAAATTTGTTGCTAAGCGCAAAACTCGAGAACGGTGTGACTGATTTCGATGATATTTTATTGTGTTCGTAATTGTTATATGAAAGAAAATAATAGTAAAGCCACTAGATGAGCCGGGAATCCGAGCAACTTTTAAAATTAATCATGGTGGCTCATTTTTGATGCTTAATAAACAAAATGTTATGAAACGTTAGAAAACTACATTCCATCTCAGTTTTTCTATGGAATTAAGTAAGACTAAGTATTTATTTCAAGGACAGTTAACATTAACACGCCACAAGTGGTAGAAAGATACTGTAGCCACTTAATCACCCAAAAATCTGTGACCGACCACATTCTTGGGAAAAAAGATATTATATTCAGAATAGTAGCTCAAAATGTAGCCTTCATGGTATACCACAATCTATGAAAACTATACGAGGGCAATAAGTAAAAAACTATGATTAAGTTTATATGAACGAGCGGTGTATCAAATATGGCGGTTCGACTATGACCGGCCGGATGCGGGCGTCACATCTGCTACTGGCGCGATGGCGTCGCGCTCCGGAGCTACCGTCACTCGTCGTTTCCGATGCCCCGCACTCGAGTTGTTCGCTTTTTAGTTTCGCAAAAATACTAGGTATTTACTTTATAGTTCACGTTTATATAAAGTTAGGTATTTTATTAAGCTACATCAACGGTAAAAATTTAATCCGTGTTAAGTCTAGCATTGAAAAAATGAAATGATTAAAAAACGTTTTTTCTTTTACTCATAAAATTATTCAACTTGCACTTATATTTACAACTTGCAACTACATTTTTGAATAAAAGTTTGTTTTTAAAACAGGTTTTCTATTTATTATGTTATTTTCTTTTTAGTTTTAGTAATATCTGAAGCACCAAAGTGACCCTGAATACCATGTAACAATAAAGAGTTCGCCAAGACAAAACAAATGAGCACAAACTCGATGGCTTTATCTTGTTTAGTTTAGAAGTACCACCTTCCTGCTCCATCATCAGACCAGGTCCATGATACCATATTAATGCATTGTTATCCAAAGTAAAGGAAGCCGCGGTAGCCTAGTGGTATGGGTAATGGACTGCTGAGACGAGGTCTCGGGTTCGATCCCAGGTCTTACTATGGCACACACCAATGACTTTTCGATGCTTTTCGAAGTTATGTGTGTATTTATCGCAGGCTTATAAGTGCCCGGTTAATGGCAATAGGCTCGCCACCTATTACATTGGGACCTAAACATAAACTGGCGAAATGTGGGTGCTAGCACCTCTGCCTACCCCTTCGGGGATATAGGCGTGAGTTTATGTTATGTTATGTTATGTTATCCAAAGTAAACGTGTAGGTATGTTAAATTTCAGCTCAATGGGATGCCAACGAATGGTCGTTGCTAATTTTGACGGACGACAAACAATACGAACAGTGCAAGTTACATAACATAAATAAATAAATAAATATTCTACGACATTCTACACAGCGCATTCTCGACCCAAAGTAAGCATAGTTTAACTAGCTTGTGTTATGGGTTCCAGACTGCGGATAAACATACTTAAATACTTTTTTTTTTGTAAATACATACATATTATACATAGAAACATCCAGACCAATGCAAATAGACATATTCATGCATACAAATATTTGCACTGAGCGGGAATTGAACCCGCGCCCCCTGACGTAGCATTCGAATGCACTACCGCTACGCCACTGAGGCCGTCCAAAAGCTTGTAAAAA
The DNA here is from genome assembly GCA_946251805.1 of Cybosia mesomella. Lineage (NCBI taxonomy): Eukaryota > Metazoa > Arthropoda > Insecta > Lepidoptera > Erebidae > Cybosia > Cybosia mesomella. The sequence goes on from OX276392.1 coordinate 9,900,599, forward strand.
TAGGTCAAGTACGAGTTAGACTTGTAGAAACCTCCCTGGCTCCACCCCATCGGTGCCAACGATGGGATGGGTGTATCGTAATCGAACCGACTAAAACCACACTGTGTTCTCCCCAAGTAACCATTGCCGGGCACCCCGCGTAAGGCCTCAAAAGTATAACCCAGGGTTACTGGTGTACTATGGTCGCCACCGCGGATTCGCTTGTAAGTTCAAGTTTGATCCCGTTTCGGTGAGTTGGCAGTCGTGTGTAGGACACACACGACACCCCTACCTGTATCTGCAAGGGCGGCGAGTCGGCCGACTGCCGTAAACTGGCCCCGATCATGGAGATCGGTAGTCCCGGGTGTAGACAAGTCCTCGCCGCAGACTACGGAACTCGGGGGCCAGGGTTCTCTTCCACTCCCTCTCTGTAGCCTCATTCGCGCGCATTGCCTGCCCGCAGAAAGAGGCGATGGCGTGCTACCAGCTCCCGTTGGAGACCACGGCTCTCACCATGGACTTTAGAGAGATAACGTTCACGCTCAGAACCGCATCGAGATCCCGGCGTTGACTCGCCCACGCTGGGACTCCACCAATGTGTGGAGCACCGTGTCTTCACCAGGATCCTCGTAGTGCAGGCACTCCGACGTTGTCTCCCGGTGGATGTGCCACAGATACTTACCGAAGCACCCGTGTCTGGTAATCATCAGGGACATCCGGTAGGAGAGGTAAAAGTGGTGCTTCTCCTACCACTCCTCCATGACCTCACCGCCGTGATGGTGCCTTCTCCCCACCTTGGTTGCCCAAGTCGCACTTTCCATGTCTCCATGAGTTTCTGGCGAAGCTGGGACCGCTGGGCCTAGATTTCTCGGGGCTCCAGCCTGTGGCTTCGCTCCAGCGCCCGCGCACTGAGGGTTCCGTATACAATCGAATTGGAAAACATACTTAATGTTGCTGATAGAAAACTGAAGTGAAAACGGGTTGGTCACATCTGCCGAACTTGTGGAGGCCGCAAATTTTACCAGCTATGACTAGATCTTTATATTGGATAAGTTTTTTTAAAGTATTTCTGATTTATCAAAGATATAAATGAAACTGTGTTAAGGCAATTATTATGTATAGGAAATACTTAAGGTGACAAACGTATTTAATATTATTCCAATTACCACATAAACCCAGTGGCGTACGTAACGGATCATAAATAAATCGCTATAGCTGTTTCTCATTATGAGATAGATATATATCATCGCGAACTTTCTTGTAGACCTATGAAAGGGGAACAATCTCACAAAACATTGTTTTATTTTATTTTAAAGGAATAAAACTGAAGTCAACTGAAGCTCTCAGTTGGCTTGATTTTTTAGTCATTTTGAACTATTATTGTCATATGTCACCAAATTAACACAAAACAGTATCTATTACAGTTATTCATTCAGTATCTATTATTATCTATTGCCGAAAATTGCGTCAAAATCCGTTGGGTAATTTTGAAGATCTCAGCGAACAGACGCGTGCAAGGGATTGTATTCTATATTGTATAAAGATAAAAATATATTGAGACTTGATTGGTCTGGAACACTGTAAATATAATATGCTAGAAAAATATAAAGCTCAAAAATTTCTGTTTCGCAGCATTCAACAGCGCCTTCCAGATATAACTCGGCAACAATTTGCAATTCTCTCCATTGATATCCTTTTTTTATGAGAATACACTCTTCGCTCTTTTATATTTTTTATCAATCTGCTGTAACATGCAGTTACATTGAAATTTGGTTTGTATAATTGTTACTCGTAGCCTGCTTACTTGAGTGTGTAATACGTCTCTGCCTACCTCTTCGGGGATACAGGCGTGAAGTTATGTTATGCTCGCGTCGCAGGCGACTCAGGCGCCGGAGGTCACTTAACGACCTCCGTCCTCCATGAGCGCAGGCCTGGGGGTGGCGGGTGAGGCGGCCTACCACCCCAGCAGAAGCAGGCCGGGACGGTGGGTCGACTAGCGCTCCTCCTCCAAACCGGGGCAAGACGGGGACACCGTGGTTCCCAAACCCGAGGGGGCCATCTCGAAACCGGAGATGGCCCAGGGTCAGTCGGGTTGCGAGGGATATGCGCTATGGGCAACCAAACACCCCGGCGTCTGTTGACCCGAGACGGCGTGCGGTTTTAGTCGGTTCAAGCCCGAAATGACCGCCCCCGCTGGCCGGCGGGGGGGGGGGTATCCAAAGGGATTTCCGCACGAAAAAAAAAAGATACTCGGAGATGCGTATCACGTCCAATTGTTTTTGGTTATCAGCAAGCTCATTTAGGTCAACGGTAAGATGAAGGCTTTTGAATAAATTATTTATGCAATGGTTTTTTTATAAAACCATTTATTCAGTTTTTTTTACTCGTGGAGTTTTCTTCACCAGCCTGCCTCACCTACTTTAAGTATTACAAAATGGATCTACCGGCATTGAAAAGACTAAAACCACACGATATTTCGTCATAGGAAGCGTGTAACCGACCGAACACTTGCCTAGAAACTGCACATCTGGAATACCTGTCGTACAGCTCAACAGTCTGCCAAAAATGTTAAGTAAATAAGTAACATAACAGACAAAAGTTCAACAACATAACAGCAAAATAAATAGCATACAATATACATTTTATAAATTGAAATGGATGAACTGGAAACCAAAATGATAATTAGAAATATATCTGATTGTTGCAAAATGTGACCAGTTATTTGTCGATAATTGTTATATTTTCAAATCACAAAATTAATTTTGCTGCAATGTTGCCATTAAACTTTAAACGTCTTTAATATTGCAGGACGTGTTGCCGTATGGGATTCGCATCACGTCTGCAAGTTCCGATCCGACGCTGTGGTTGTGTGACTTCGATTATTAATCTCAGCAGACATGTTTTAGATATTTTCATCTAGAATCTACCACAAAGTTATAATATTATTTAAAAAGGAAAGTTCAAAATATATTTTGAAAAAAATTATAAGAGTCTGGAACTTGAAGTGTATCGCTACAACTTTCTTATTATTTTTGATATACGTAGCTTTGTACGAAACAATACTTAATAAGTCTTATTATGTTCAAGAATTCGGATAAATGTCGCAATTCCAAATGAGTTTCCTGACTTATTACTTAAACTGGGTATGAGTATGATAACAATTTTCGTCTCGTAACGTGAGGAGCTTTCTCCCGAGATCAGTAGGTCTACTATTAAATATACATCAGAAGTTTCGAACGGAAATTCAAGTACTTGCTACCACTTATTCCACCATCAGAACCGAAAAACCCGGAGAAATCCTGCGCGGTATTAATCCACAGCGGTAGCGAATAGGCCTTTACTTCATTGTAGGTACCTAAATGCTAAGTAAGTACATCTTTCATTCGTGTTTCGTGTGAGCCCGAAGTTTCGAATTAGCGGTTCATGGTAGCCGCCTACAGCATCACGCTCTGATCATTTGTACAGTCGCCATCAGATATATTGTAGCAGACAAATCGACCAAATACTTCTGAACAATTTAAAATGTCAATAAGTTCCATTCACTACAAGTTACCATTAATATCTGAACATTCATCACTTCGTTAATATCTGAGCAGATGCTTGTCAATAATTTCCATACAAACAACTAACCAAAAATATCTGAATATACGGTAGATGGCAGCAAGAGGGTACTTTGAATAATCATGTTTCATTTGGTCGTCCGCGTGCAACAACAAGAAATCAAGACATGGCTATTCGAGATAAGGCCCAAAGTGAAAGATTAATTAATACTACACGGTTTTCAAGTACGTTTCAAGTGTCCAGTAGGTGTGTATGAAGATGATTAAAAGAAGGAGGTTTACAAGATAGAGTACCAGCAAGAAAGCCAACTGTCACACCAAGGTATCTATACGGTATGAACTCATATTACATTAATTATTTAATCCAATATCTATAATACGTTGCTTGCCATTGCATGACACATTGGACATGACATGCCATGACTCAAAACTACAAAATGTTATAAACTGCCGGTCATCAATATATATAGATAAATTAGCAAAAGAGTTCCTATATATATTGTTGTATTTATAGTAAAATTGGAAGCATTTCCTACTGCAATTATTCCTCAACTGCTCAGATTTCTAAGACTACTCCATCTGCGTAGATACACTTGACGTTGTAAGTGTTCAGATATTTTTGGCTAGTAGTTTATATAGAAATTATTGACAATCTGCTTAGATATTAACGAGGTAATGAATGTTCAGATATTAATGGCTCCACCGTGGAAGCGATCAGGCGCGTTAGGCGCCTGGCGGAGGAAGTAGTCTCGCGGGGTGGGGTGGTGGTGGCGGTGTCACTCGACATCGCCAACGCCTTCAACACCCTACCCTGGAGCTGCGTTAGGGAGGCGCTCGCGTATCACGGAGTGCCTCCTTACCTCCGCCGCATTGTCGAGGCATACCTATCCGAGAGGGCCATAGTTTACCCGAGCTGGCTAGGGCCAGGGCGGCGAGAAGTGTCGTGCGGTGTTCCGCAGGGGTCGGTCCTAGGGCCACTCCTGTGGAACATCGGAAACGACTGGGTGCTGCGCGGTTCGTTGCTCGAGGGTGTCAGCATAACGTGTTATGCTGACGACACCCTCGTTATGGCGCGGGGAGCAACGCACCGAAGCGCGGCACTAAAGGCCACGGCAGGGGTTGCTCAAGTCGTGGGTCGAATACGGCGGCTGGGACTCGAGGTGGCTCTCCACAAATCCGAGGCAATGTGTTTCCACGGGCCTCGGAGGGGGCCACCTGCGGGAACCAGCATAACGGTAGGGGGCGTAAGCATCGGCATCGAGCCCACGATGAAGTACCTTGGGCTCGTACTCGATAGCCGATGGGACTTCGGACCTCATCTCCGGAGTCTGGTCCCGAAACTGAGGGGGGCTGCGGCCGCGCTATCGCGGCTAATGCCCAACGTTAAGGGACCCAACGCCCCCACTAGGAGACTGTACCTGGGGATCGTGCGAAGCATGGCCCTGTACGGGGCCCCAGTATGGACGGAGACTCTGGCGGCCCGCAACGTGGCTGTATTAAACAGCCCGTTAAAAGCGATGGCCGTCAGAGTCATCAGGGGGTATCGCACGATCTCCGTCGAGGCGGCATGTTTCCTAGCCGGGACCCCTCCATGGGACCTGGAAGCGAGAGCCCTTGCGCTGCTGTACCAGTGGCGCAAGGAGGCGCTGGAGCGGGGCCATAGGCCGAAGCCCCGAGAAATCAGGGCTCAGCGATTCCTGCTCCGCCAGGAACTCATGGAGACATAGAGGGTGCGACTTGAGCACCCAAGGTGGAGGGAATCCACCATTGCGGGGGTGAGACCGATCATGAAGGAGTGGTTGGAGAGGCCGTGGCGGAGGCGTGTCGTGTGTGCCCTACACAAGCCTGCCAACTCACCGAAGCGGGATAAAACCCGACCCCACCAGGCGAGGCCGCGGTGGCGGCCAAAGTCCGCCGGCAACCCTGGGGTTATCCTTTCGAGGGCTTACCCGGGGTGCCCGGCAACGGACATTTGGGGAGGACACCGTGCGGTTTTAGTCGAGACACGACATAACCACCCCCGCTGGCCAGCGGGGGGGGGGTATCCGAAGGGATTTCCGCACGTAAAAAAAAAAGGCCCAAAGTGAAAGATTAATTAATACTACACGGTTTTCAAGTACGTTTCAAGTGTCCAGTAGGTGTGTATGAAGATGATTAAAAGAAGGAGGTTTACAAGATAGAGTACCAGCAAGAAAGCCAACTGTCACACCAAGGCATATATACGGTATGAACTCATATTACATTAATTATTTAATCCAATATCTATAATACGTTGCTTGCCATTGCATGACACATTGAACATGACATGCCATGACTCAAAACTACAAAATGATATAAACTGCCGGTCATCAATATATATATATATATGATTTTAGATTGACATGGTATTATTGACACTATATATAGATAAATTAGCAAAAGAGTTCCTATATATATTGTTGTATTTATAGTAAAGTTGGAAGCACTTCCTACTGCAATTATTCCTCAACTGCTCAGATTTCTAAGACTACTCCATCTGCGTAGATACACTTGACGTTGTAAGTGTTCAGATATTTTTGGCTAGTAGTTTATATAGAAATTATTGACAATCTGCTTAGATATTAACGAGGTAATGAATTTTCAGATATTAATGGTAACTTGCAGCGAATGGAACTTATTGACATTTTAAATTGTTCAGAAGTATTTGGTCACCTTGCCTGCTACAATATATCTGATGGCGACTGTACAAAGACTGAAATTGTAATTCTTTCTGTAAGAGTAACTACATGACACAATATTTCATTATTATTATGAGTTCGAGTCTCACATAACTCATCATGAAACATATTTATTCAAATACAGGCAATTACTCACAAAATTCAGTTTCTCATTAGAAATGAGCCAGGATTTCAATCAGAGCACGCGGTAATTAGTGGGTCCCATCTTAATTAGTCTCATTATACAGATTGCGTCAATTTGACGACCGTCTTAACGTATTGCATCCATTCGATGTTTCTGCTAATGACTTGTAGAACTTTGATTACATTTCTTGTCACTACGTACTTTTTGAAATCGAACATTTTGAACAGTATATGCATCTTTGACTATATTCTGTAAATAGTCAAAGACATATATGCTACTTTCACCAAATCTGGGTACCTGATGTACCGCTTAGTTATAATTGTTTAGTTTAAGTGTTTTAGTAATATTTATTTTTAGTTTTCAGAAAATGAAATCAAAAAGGTAGGTACTTTCTTGTTAGGACCTGAGAGCAGATGCCAATCGATTGAACAAATTTATAAAATTTTACTAGCCCCTTCTGAGGAATTGTTAATAAGTTTACGTTATAGGGTGATCCGAGCGGCATTTTCCGCCCAGTTGATCACTGCCTCAAAATCTGAAGATCATCTCTAAATTCCTAATTCTAAATTCATTTTATTTAGGATAAATAAAACGTTTATACAATACAATGTAACAATGATATCTACAGTAGTATAAACTGTGACGCCGATATCAACGCCCTGTCCCAAGTAACAATAAGATGACCAAATTAAAAGAATTGCAAGCACAATTTCGGATCTCAAAATAATATTAAACATAAATAAATGTATGGTATGTATGTAGGGGTGTGTGAGGGTGTATGATGTGTGTATGAAGAGTGTGTGTGGGTGCGTTTGTGTCTAATTTTTAAGCAGTCAAGCATCCAAAAGAGCTTCCGAGTCATCGTATCAAAGAGTAAGCAGCCATTCACTACATATTTTTTTACATTTATACAATAGAGGTGGATTTATGTATAATTTCCTATTTAAAATGTTGTACTGTTTTGAACTAATATAGGTATAGAGTCTACTGGCTACTGTCGTTCGAAGAGGTGATATTTGGCAGACCCTATCAGACCTTATTTTTTAACTGGAAGTGTGGGTGAGTATCTGCTCCATCAAATTTCTCGACAAACTACTAATACTGCTAGATAACATTTTAATGACAATAAATCTATGTATATCATAGAAATTGTGAACCAAAAGAAACAATAGAAATGTTTATTATAGAAATTAAAATCATTCATACATATAAAGATATAAAGCACTAAATGCAAAAGTAAGTCACACAATCAATGTAGTCAAAAACAATTAAAAATAAATTAAGTTAAGAAGAGGTCTTACTTCAAACCTAATGGAATAACAACAGATGAGAATAGTTAACTTAAATTCTACGAATCTATAACCTTTTTGCCCAGAACCATTCAAACCCAAAAAACCAACTGTCACCCCCAGGCCTGCACTCATGGAGGACGGAGATCGTTGAGCGACCTCTGGCGTCTGAGCCTCCGCACATCGCGGGCCCGACGAGTTAGCCTATGGTGTATTTTACACCTACATTTCGCCAAGATTAACATGTTTTTAGATCATAATTGCTAGGGCTACGTAATAAGAGGGACCTGGGTGACATGCTCAGGGCACGCCAAAAATCTTGACACTCCGATGTGTGAGAAGCCTCTCGCTTGAGATCATGATTTTGTACATGGTATAGAGCGAACTTATTTTTAACCCCCGATGCAAAAATGACAGCGTGTGAAGTTTGACATGTCTGTCTATGACATCGTAGTTCCCGAACGGATGAACCGATTTTGATGCGATGTCCGAAAGCCGATATAACTGAGATAGTTCTTAACTATAATATAATATAATAGCGGCGATAGTCCGGTGGCGTACGTAACGGACTGCTGAGACGAGGACTCGAGTTCGATCCTCAGTCGCCCCGGGCACACACCTCTGACTTTTCGTTGTTATGTGTGCATTAATAAATGTTAATTATCGCTCGCTTAATAATGTGCCCGGTAGATAGCAATAGGCTCGCCCCCTTTTACATTGGAACCTCAACATAACTGGCGAATCGTGGGTGTGTAATACACCTCTGTCTACCCCTTCGGGGATACAGGCGTGAAGTTATGTTATGTTAGGTTATGTTATGTCTTAACTATAAATAAATTTCTGCCGGGGGTTTATAGTTTTTAAATCAATGTTATATTTATTCGGTAGAAACCAAATGGGCGTAATAAAATTAAATCATTTTGATCCTGTTTTTCGTCACTATTTTCAATATTTCAGCAGAATATGTAATTGTGAAAAAGGGAAAGTTCTATGTGCTTAGAGAGTATATTAAGACACAACAAAGACAATTACGGAAGATGAAGTTGGGACATCATTAATTACGGTCCTTTGCACAAAGGCTGTCACCACATCGCTGCCGACTGTTGTAAAAATAATATAAATAGTGTAGAAATATGAAAAACATGTCAATGAAATTAATTTGACTGTTACCAATATTATCAAGAATATTAAAAAATAGACCAAAAAATCAATTGGTGCGAGATTAAATTAGGCAAAATAGGAATAAAATAATGAATCAGGAATAAAACAGTGCGAGTTGGACTCGCGCACTGAATGTTCCGTATAAAACTGGATTGAGGGACGAGCTTAAAGTTGCTGTAAAGCTTCTACTCTTGACAGACGGACATACAGATATTTTAACTTGTGATATAAAATCTCAATTTCTGCAATATATCATGATTCTAGCTCAACGGGAAGTAACCCTTGATTTCCTTGCTATTATCTAAATATCTTTCTTTACACAGTAGGTATAAAACAAAGTCGCTTCCCTGTGTCTGTTTGCTGAGAACCTCTCAACTACCCAAATATTTTGATGCGGTGATCATCAACAGATAAAGTGATTCAAGCGGAAGGTTAATATCAATAATTTGATACTATTCTTTGATAATTTGTTGAAATGTGATGTCAATAATTGTTCAAAATGACGAAAGAAAGAGCTTTAATCGAACACGCTGCCTAATCCCTTTCAGACATAACAAAACCAAGTAACTATTGTGGGAATGTTCCTATTTTATAGATCTACAAAAAAGTCCTTGATGACATATTCTATCTCTTAAGGATAGCTTACTATAGCCACTTTAACTTCTAATAAAATACTCACATTTTATGTAGTGATTGGAAAGTTATTTAAACGAATATCCTACGAGTATACTTAAAATAAATAATATTGTAAAAATTAAATCAGTCTTTATCAAATTAAATATATCGGTCACTTTAAGCATTTCAAATACATAATTATTACTTTCTGCACTACACAATTTCATTGAATATCTTCTGATGATATTCATCTTCTAAGATTGCAGCGCCACGTGGCGCCGGCGTGAACCTTAAGTCACGCCAGTGCCGCGTGGCGCTGCAATCTTATCATAAGATTTCTAACTGCATATCTTTTAATTGTGTGGACGCAGAAGTTTGATTGATTCACACTTTCAAGACGTGACACATCAAAGGATTTCATAGTAATCTCAACTTCCACGCATTCCGGATTTCGGGTTTTTCCATTACTTGTGCTATATGACCTTGCTTCATGTCACATTTCATGATTCTAGCTCAACGGGTAGTACCCTCTAATTTTTGATGCCATGGGCATGGGCAATTTGGTGAAATTTGCTACATAAACGGTTGTATCTTTTGATTGCATTGACCTAAAAGTTTGATTTTTTCACAGCTTCAAGGCGTTATAAAATGCGGTTGAGGTATGGTGAATTTAGAGCAAACCCTTGTTACAACCAAAGGGATAAGGAAAATGCCACCTTACAATCCGGCGTCTGAAGACCCGAGACGTGTGTGGTTTTAGTCGGTTCATAACCACCACCGCTGGCCAGCGGGGGGGTATCCGAGGGGATTTCTACACGAAAAAAAAGGTACTTATAATCTATTGAACGCGTCGAACATCGAATGCCCACTGGGTTTCCGCAGATCTTGATCATCATTTGCTGGTGACTATATATTGGTAATTACAGACTGCCAAGCCCACCACTATAAGACCATTAGGATAATTTAATATTATAATATAATTTTTATATTAATGATGACTCATGTTCTCTTTTTCACAGCTCCGAAAAGTTACCATTACTACCAGATGTAATTTTCATGTAAGATACAAAGTTTTAAATCGAAATGACAATGAAAAGTTGTTTAAATTGTGATTCCAAGATTCCTTTACATATAAGTACGTACTTAGTTAGTTCAGGTAAAACTAATAAAATCGCGGTGAAAATCAATTGCTGTTGCCTAATTAAATAACTTTATTCCTAGATACTTCTAGTAGCTACGCGAGTAGGTACTCGTATAGCGTAGCTTTTAATGGAATCTTGGCAGTCAAACTTTTTATTAACATTAAATTAATATATTGTTGTTATTTTTATAACAACCATAAATGAATTTAGTTTCACAGCACTTTGAGGTTTTTTTTAAATTCTTTATTCTTTTTTTTTCTTCTTCTTTTTGTTTTGAGTAAACGTATTTGTTGAATTTTTTTATTAAAACAAGTGCGAGTTGGACTCGCCCATTAAGGGTTCCGTTGCAGCAAGTAACATAATAATGTCTTTTTTTAATTTTTATATTTCAGTTGATTGAATGAAAGGTAAATTGCGGTTTACGATTTATGACGTATTAAAAAAAACTACTTACTTGATCTCGTTCAAACCAATTATCGTTGGAAGTTTACATGGTAATGTACATCATATATTTTTTTTAGTTTTATCATTCTCTTATTTTAAAAGTTACAGGGTACCCTGTAACTTTTCACACATTTTACCACTTTGGGAGTGTCTCCCGCGCAAACTATTCAGTTTAGAAAAAAATTATATTAGAAACCTCAATATCATTTTTGAGGAGCTATCCATAGATACCTCACACATATGGCTTCGATGAAAAAAAAAATTTTGAGTTTCAGTTCTAAGTATGGGGACCCCCAAAATTTATTGTTTTTTTTTCTATTTCTGTATGAAAATCTTAATGCGGTTCACAGAATACATCTACTTACCAAGATTCAACAGCATAGTTCTTATAGTTACGGAACAAAGTGGCTGTGACATACGGACGGACAGACAGACAGACATGACGAATCTATAAGGGTTACGTTTTTTTCCATTTGGCAACGGAACCCTCAAAAGGCAGATTTTGCGGTATTTCTAATAATAGTTCTTGGAAAAAGCTTCTACGCAAAGAATGTATACATATCCAAATATTATATTTACTGTCGTTATATTGCATTAATGAATTTAGAAAATAAACTATTTTCAAACATGAAACCGAGGTAGCAGATTAAAAAACGATATTTTTTCTATCAATGTCTGAGACAGTTACATTTGCAGTGGTGGCGGCGGTAGCAATAATGGCGTGAAAATTGTCACAACGGACTATAGTGTTCATACTATAGACACGGAAGTGTTGTGCATAGGATGTTTGTAAACTAGGATTAATTAAAATGATTTTTACTATACGTAAAAATGCGTATGAATACAATATGCAAATATTTAGTTTGATTTTCAGATATTTGGCATATTTTGCAACATAACATATAAAGAGTATATGTATATAAGTATTTCTATATATTCCCTAATGGGTACGCAAAAACAGGCCAAGACGGAGGAATGTCGTGGAACCCGACCCCAAAGTTGAGCCCGCGACGGTGGCCGAAGTCCGCCGGTAACCCGGGGATTATCCTTTCGAGGACGTGCCCGGGGTGACCGGCTATGAGCGCCTTGGAAGGATACCGTGTGATTTTACTCGGTTTGATTCTGACATACCAACCTCATCGCTGGCACAGGTGGAGTGAAGCCCGTGGGGGATAGCCACACCTTATGTCAATGCGTCAAGCGTCGGTAGCTTAGTGGTTAAGGAGTCGCCTTACGATCGAGAGGTCTTGGGTTCGAATCCTGGCACTATACCTGGTATTACACTACCTATATGAACCCACTCCTAACAAGCAATGTGCTTAGCTGCAGGGATTAGGGGGAATACTCGTAATTTCAGTTACTTATATTCTTACTTCAAAAAAAAACAGGTCATATTTACAGGTTACGAGCTATTGCTATCAATCAGGTACCGGCAGTATATTTACTGTTGGATGCAAAATAGCACCGTTATTCAGCTGTTTATACGACAAACTGAAGAAGAGATAGGGGGGCCCTCGAGTCGCTTACCATGGGAATCCCCGACATCATATAATATATTATATAGAACGTAACATAACTATGTGGATTTGCTTTCACCCTTAAACAAAGAAATAATGCGGCAGGTCAAACCCCACCCAGTAAACCATTGAAATGAACCCATACGAAAACACGATTCTATAAAAAAGAATTGTACGCAATAGCAAATTATTTAAATACGAAATTTAATAGTAACTTTGAAATATTTTAATGTTTGACATGTAGATGAAATGAAATTATACAAACTTTGACATCGTTTACATTGATAATAATTAATAATCTATCTATATCATAAATAAATCTATACTTCTGTACTAATAATATCAAGAGGAAAGATATGTTTTTGTATTTGATAAACTCTGAAACTACTGAATCGTTGTCGAAAATTCTCTCTACTTTTCATCCCGATATTCCCACGGGATCAGGAACTTGAGGGTGAAACCACGTGCTGAAATGTTCATAATAAAAAAGTATAATATAAAAAATATTGCAAATAAATCTTGTCAAATATAGACAATACCGGCGTAGGTGTAATTCTCAAATGAATAGTGCCATGTATGAGTAAAAATTTGAATATTAGTCACTATAAGGTTCGTTCGAATGTGTTGGTTGTTATCGATTTTTATATCGACAAATAAATTTCAACTGACACTATTCATACGTATACTGGATGATGGCATGATGTTCATTACGCTTGCCGTTACAGCTTATAAGCACAATACGAGTCAGTTCCACTAACAATACACTTTAGTAAATTTCCCACATCAAGGAATGAATTTGAAAATCAAAATATTTGAAACAACCTGTATGTCGTACCAAAGAAATCAGTACATTTGTAGAAGGCTAGACAATAAGCGGAGACTAGAAAAAGATGTCGCCGATAAACAGACACCGGTTACTGGAATAGCTCTCGAACTGGCAACTACCGCTTTGAAGTGTACAACACAACGATGTTTATTAGAAATAATATTTTATTAATCTTCCTCAAACTCAGAGAATAATACGTTGTTGAAATATAGTTTCGGAGAATGGTATCGTAGACCGCTCTAATTTTTTAAACGTGTTTTATGTGTTTACAGTTTATTCACAGTCAATTTTTTTGTAGGATTATTCAAATTTTTATATTTTTCGATTAATCTTTACATTTTAGTATTTATACGAATACAGCATGAATAGGCTCTATTAAGAAAAAAAAAGTGTGTGTGTATTTATGTACGCACTTAAGAAATTATAGTTCTTGAAAGCAACATTTATGAAATTTTGGATTAAATATATGACACGATACTCCTTTGTGAATACACACGACTCTTCTGATAGTAATTTTCATAAAAAAAAGCAATAACAGAATATCATCGATGTCAGTTTCTGTCATTGTTTGTTTATGTTGTATGTATAATTTTTAATGATTGAATATAATTAACTAATTATGAATAATTTTCAGTTTTCAGATTTATGTCTCTGTATATGCTTCATGGTCTACCTTGATGCCAATTATCAAGTTTCTAGGTCGTCTGGAAGTGGTTTAGGTTTTAGGGTGTTGGTTTCCGTGACGGTGTGAGCGTGCATCGTAAAAAATTACTTTCATCATTTTTCCCTAACGTGCCAAAAGAAGTATATAACTTCGAAAATTGTAGATTTCGTATTCATTCCTCTATAGTCAAACATTATTTTCTTCACCTTTGAAATTAAATAATTTTAATCGATTCTATCGAAAATTGGCATTCTAATTGCAATAGAAATAATAGTTGGAATATACCATCTTAGAATCCAGTATATAAAGCCAAGAAACAGTAAAATTCAACAAGATTTATATTTGGGCACTTTGAAATAACTTTACATTTAAAAATATGAGACAATCACCCCATGACCATGGCTACTGAAAAGCTACCATAACGTTAAAAGAGAAGAAAAAGAGAGAGAAAGAATAATTCGTAAGAAATGTTATAGTTGGAAATGTTATGGTTATTAAGTACCAGCTTTGAACTTTAGTAAACTAGTAGATTCCAAGAAAATGTCTCACATATCTTTGGTAAAATTATATTGTGCTTGTTCATTTATCAACACGTTGACTTGTTTTGCAGTGTTGTTGTTATTAAAGAATTTTGATAGATGTTATTTGGTTTCTTAGAACTTCTGTTTTACTTAAAATGGTTAGAATTTCCTAGAATTGCATACTTTAATTTCTACAGCCCCTTTCATCTTTAATGGTACGAATGTTTGGCTACACGTCGCAAACATGTGCCCGGCAACGTACACTTGGGAAGGACACCGTGCGGTTTTAGTCGATACACGACATAACCACCCCCGCTGGCTGGCGGGGGGGTATCCGCAGGGATTTCCGCACGTAAACACAATAAAAAGCGGCTAAGTGCGAGTCGGACTCGCCCATGAAGGGTTCCGTAGCAGCAAGTTACATAATAATGTTTTTTTTTTTTAATTTTTTTTTTCAGTTCATTGAATGAAAGGTAAATTGTGGTTTACGATTTATGATATATATTTGTATATAAAAAAAACTACTTACTAGATCTCGTTCAAACCAATTATCGGTGGAAGTTTACATGGTAATGTACATCATATATTTTTTTTAGTCTTATCATTCTCTTATTTTAGAAGTTACAGGGGGGGGGGACACATTTTACTACTTTGGAAGTGTCTCTCTTGCAAACTATTCAGTTTAGAAAAAAATAATATTAGAAACCTCAATATCATTTTTGAAGACCTATCCATAGATACCACACACGTATGGGTTTGATGAAAAAAACATTTTTGAGTTTCAGTTCCAAGTATGTGGAGCCCCCAAAATTTAATGTATTTTTCTATTTTCGTGTGAAAATCTTAATGCGGTTCATAAAATAAATCTACTTACCAAGTTTCGGAAAAAAGTGACTGTGACATACGGACGGACCAATAGACAGACATGACGAATCTATAAGGATTTCGTTTTTTGCTATTTGGCAACGGAACCCTAAAAAAAAACAAGTCGCAAACATAGGATAGATGTTCTGCTTGCACGCACGAAGTTTTCGTTCTGTTCGTATAATCGAACTAATATTCTACCAAAACAGAATAGATGGTTCTTTCGAGCCTGCACTGCTATGGAGTGGAACTTTATGCCTTTATTTCCAGTAAGCTATAACTTAAGAAACTGCAGATATCGAGTGCATAGGTTGCTCCAAGGCAATGACAACAAAACCACTTGTCCGCGTATGCAGTACACAAACACGTATCAAATCATAAACTTAGCTTACTGTATACTAAGTTTATGCATCAAATATAAGTAATATCGATTCTATAAAAGCTACCACACGTGTTCCATCATTTTAGTTCCGACCAAGTGTTGGATCCTTGCGGTTGTAACACGACTATGTGGATATTGATTGATTAAAAATGTTGATTCGCCTCGCATATCACAAAAATACCTTTCTGTGCCGTTAAATGGCGTGGAAAGGTATCTAAATACTCTTACTATAAAAAGATAGTGTTACTTTTGATCGGTAAATACGATTCATTTCAAATATGATAATTATTCCATGTGATCGCAGAGCTCAAGTAAAACAGGGTGATTGTGGTAGGATAATGATGTTGTCACTTTCACTCACTTCACGATATGTCAATACTATTGTCTCTTTTTATCATAGTTGTGCCGTGATCCTTTGAATACACCATACAAATACACTACTATTAATTGCCAAATGTCTTCCTTTATTATTTGGGCACTAATGCCGGTTGCATTCAAAGCCTGCATCTTGGAGTTCGGGGTCCACTATTCTACTCCTCCTTTCTATGATTTGGCTAATTCGATTTTCACGGGAGCGACTGCCGTTTGACCCGCCCAACCGCAAGAGGACTGCCAGTACCTATCTCGTCAATCAGTATACCGGATCGCAGGTGAGGTTGACTTGGACCTGATAATTTTGGTGAGACCGCATACACCTAATTAGTTGAAAGCCGCTCTAAATAAGGTTTTTCTGACCCTTCGAAAAATTCTCATTAGCTGATTATAAGTTTGAATACACGTACAAATAAAACAGTAAACATATTAAGTATCTTATATGTCGAATACTGCATGAGCTTGGCGATATCGGGAGGTTCACGCGGGATTCGACAAAATGGCTGAACAAGCTTACATTAATAAATCTGAGTTTACGTACGCACGCCCCAACTACCAAGTTATAATGCAACGCAGACTGTCGTAGTAATTCGGTAATTTTAAGGATTAAGTTTCCCAAGGATGAGACGAGACAAACAGATAAGTGGCGCAAATAGTATGATGATTAGTTTTGTAGAGGTTTGACTGTTCAATTTTTATGGATAACTTTTTTACCATAAATACCTATCTGAGGCCACGGTTAGTGTAAATACTGTATACTAGCTGTTGCCTGCGATTTTATATGCGTTAAGTTCGGAATAGATCCATGTATGTTTCTTTCTGCAGTCTCGATATTAACATGTAAGTATTACGTTGTTTTTATTTAACGGGCTTGATTAGGTGATGTACCTAGTACACTCGTTTGAAATAGATAGAGAAATATGTAACATCGAAAGAAATTCTGCCCAATTCCTTAACATAATAGCGTGACGAAATTCATTATACAATTTTTATGCGTTTTTAATCAACTATCATTTATGTTCGTGTGAAGAACTCTGTGAAGTTTCGAGATTTTACATCTTACTGCTCATAACTTTTAAGATGATGTCAGGATATGGACTATCTTAGTCCAAATTTTAAGCATGCCTGAGTTCTGCTAAACTACAAGATTTCGTAAAGAGTTACCTTGTAATATTAAAGTTGTCATCAATAATAGTTCAGACCGATTTTGCTCTACTGCAACTATCATACCTATAATAGCATGAAGCACAGTTTATAAACATGCCTTAAAAAAATGTTATTGCAAAATTTCAGCCAAATTTGTTCAGCAGATTTCAAGTAATGCTTGGACATCGATGATTAAAAGTAGATAAACAGATAAACCGACAAATAGACAAACATTCTGAAAATCACATTTTCGGCATCGGTATCGTTCCTAGAACACATATCACTCATTTTTTCGGAAAAATATTCATTGTACAGTTGTCACCTCGTTACCATTTTATTATATGTATAGATGTCATCACTACTGCATTGTTTACCTATTACGTAAATCAAAAATGTAAGATGAATGAATGTGATCTTATCGATAGGAGTTGATCTCGCAGAAGATATACCGATCAAAATGGTCATGTCTTAAAAAAGGGCCCTTAAAATTGGTCTTAAAATGTGGAAAGACATCAATAAATAGCCCGGCAAGAAAAAGAGATGTATATATTTCGAAGCTTTTAAAGAAAAACACAAGTGGTTAGCTGCGGCACGACAGAAGTGATTACCTAACCTTATTGGAGGAACCTTTGTACCTCAGGAACATATGCTATGTTCCTATGGGGAATAGGATGCTATGTTCCTCAAGAACAAAGGTTCCTCCAATAAGGTTCTAAACCAAAAATATGCTACCATTAATTTTGTTAATTTCAACATTAGTTTTAAATTTACTTAATATTAGTAAATATCAATAAATAGATGTTTGGTAACAAATCACGCAATAATAGCTATGAACTTTGACGTCAACGTCAAAGATGGTTAAGGCCGATAGTATACTATAACATCAAATTCTCCTTTGAATCTCCGTAGATATCAATAAGCTAGCTATCGTCGTAAATTAAGCATACCATTAGCATGAATAACATGACAAATGAGGTGATAATATGATGAATACCTCCAGCGACCACATGTAACCTGCAAGCCTGTAGGTAAAAAGCCACTGCTCAAATTGTCATGACTGTACATTTACTACTCTTAGTCGTCTGTCACGTGCCATATTGGCTGAATGGGCGTCACGTCTCCCTGACGTCGTCTTGGCCAACTTTCTTGATTATCAACACGTGGCGCGAATGCTACGCCCTAATCATGAGCCTTATCATTGTTGATTGGACTTGACTCTCTCCATCGATTTACAACCTCATAGTTTTGGATACTTGACAACTTGTCGGATAGAATATATCGGAACTTCGGGCGTAACTAGTCTAATATGAGATGCAGACGGAATACATAAGTGTTTATACACATAACGTAACGTACATCCCATCAAAACATAAACGTGGAAATGGGAGTCAAGTTCAAGAGTAACAATATTTTGTGACTATCGACTTCACCAACAAAATAATTGAGATCTTAATGGGTGCCAAGTTCTCTTAGTCCATTGAAAAGTTACATTTGGGGTTGCGTTTTTTAGAGGACGCAATTTTATTTTTTTGATGTGTAGGGGGGGTCAGTGTAAAGCTAAAACCAAGTTGTCGAACGGCCGCCATCTTGAAAATAGGGATTGAAATGGTTTTTACGACATATCTCTTAAACTATTTATCTGATAAAAAAAATCTTTACATTTTTTTGTTAAATTCTCTACAACTTTGGTCCAGTAACTTTTTTTTGTAATTATAATTTTAAACGGTGGTTTTAATTTTATACGGTGGTAATAAAGATGATAATTCTCTTGACAGCCTAAGATACAAACGATTCGCCAAGGCAGTGACAAAAAGTACATTTAACTTATCTTCACTTCCTCCAACACAAGACACAGCTCGCTTTCATACTTTCCGAGTCTACCATCAGGTCCAGTCGTGGCTTGGTAATAATAATGATCCTGAAGATTGGAGCTGGAAAAAATGTGGAAAATGATTGATGCCAGTGCAGAGCTCTAAATCTCCATCACCCCCTGAGCTTCTAAAATTGTGTGTGGATGTCGAGAAGCAGGGCTGAAATGTTCTGCAGTGTGCTTCCATTGTTCTGGAGAGACTTGCAGCAGCGTAATGGGGCTCTCAGAATTAATAAATGAAAATGACTTTGATGATGAACCGCCGACATTAACACCCCTTCCTTCTCCAGTTCTCCCACTGATATTTAATTCAGAAAACCGATCAGATGCTGAGCCGCAGCCTGGTCCATCGAAAAGACTGAGGACGGAGTAGTTCAAATTTAGAAAATCACCGTGGATTATGCCTATTGGGGATACCACGTTAAAAAACGGACCTCCAGACCTCGTGGGTGGTGGGGAAAAGAGTCAATAATATTGCAAAATTAATAATTAAAAAAATTATAATTACAAAAAAAAAAGTTACTACTAAAAGTTACCAAAGTTGTAGAGAATTTAATTTGCAACTAAAAATGTTAAGAATTGTTTTTTATCAGATAAATAGTTTAAGAGATATGTTGTAAAAACCATTTCATTCCCTATTTTCAAGATGGCGGCCATTCGACAAGGGTGGCGACCCCACAAACTTGGTTATAGCTTTACTCTGACACATCAAAAGAATAAAATTGCGTCCTCTAAAAACGCAAGGTTAGGCCTAAAAAATGTAACATTTCAATGGACTATCTGGATTATCTAGAGAACTGAATTCTTAGTTGTTCTGACAACAAAAATTTCAAGATTAAGCTAATTAAGGTATACATACTTTGAGTCTAGATAGCACTGTGTTAATTGTCGTAGAACATTTATTTATTTATTTTCACACTAAAATAATTTCAAAAGAATTTCCTTGTTTCTTTAAATTCAAGCTCAAGATTTGACTTGGCTAGTCTTTACCAATAAATCAAATTGTTAGAAGATTAAATAAAATGTCAACCTAACAGTATTATAAGTATTAACTGCGTATGACAAAGAAGATAAATTGATCAGCCAAACGATAAATCTGTTTGCAGTATATGTAAAAACTAGCCAACTCAAATCTTAAGGCACGCTGCGCGACATTATGTATATAGAGCAAATAAGTAGTATACCAGTGTGGTGATACTAGTTATACATATCTATTAAAGTCAAGTTGAACTACTTTGTAATCACATCGGGCAAAAAAAGTTTTTACGCTACTTTGTATGTATAGAATATCTCGATAATCTCCCGTTGGGCCGTATGATGAAAGATGAAGTTTCAGGAATGAGAGCGACCATTATAGATACTTATAATGCCACAATGGACCTTCAGCTTAATGGCCTCATCAGATACTTTTTTATACCTCACTTAAAGGACCCAGGATTGTAGGAAGATGAAGAACAAGAAGATGTTATCTTCTTGTTGCAACATCATCGCTCGTTCTCTAATGCTAGCTTGAATGTGCATCAACTCCTGGGTTCAATTTTCTACTAGAGCAATGTGTTACAGAGTTTTTCTTTTCAGTAAATCAGTAGAGCTTTGGGGCTCGAAAATAAAAGCCTTATAGACAACGAAAGGATCACCCTATATTATTAGGTGAACCAAACAAATAGCTGGAAAGTAGGATCACCTTCGTTTAAGGGAAATACAGGCATGAGCACATCAAATATTCAATTGTCTACCACATCTGTTAACACAAAACAGTTAACTACAAACGTAAACACGCCTGCTTGTAAATCATAAAGTTTTCAATGAACAATTTGAATTACTAATCACCGAGACTTGCAAATAAATTGCAGACATCGCATCGCTACAGTAACGCTTTAATTAGAGCACAAGAACGCTGCGGTTATTAAGTGCAAGAAATCTAGGTTTAAGAGGAGTATACACTGTGTTCGAGATACAATGGATAGAGAAGTTTCATTTGTCTTTGCTCGCGTACATAAAAACTCTTTGTACGTGTATATAATCTTCTGTGTCTAAACTCAGCGGGATCCCCCGTCATGGAGATGCAAACGTGGTTCGGGGAATAATATAATATAATATATAACATTTTTATTTTTTGTAGTATCAAGCTGTACAACAATAATAAACACAAAAAAATCACATAGGATCACCTACTGACGAAGACTAATTTACAGGTGTAAGATTATTCATCTAGATGGATATTATTATTTAATTATTTGTTGATTTACTGGTTTGGAAACTTTTTTTTTTTATATTTGTTCCGTCAATTGACTGCACCCCGCTGGATGGTGAGAAGCTAGGGTGAAGTCCAGAAGATATGGGCCACCATCCCCGATGCTGACGAATCTAAAATGGTAGCCCCTATCTTGACGGCCTCAAATGATGCTTTTTCACGCCCCGCTTGAAGAACCCGGGATTGTAAGAAGAAGGAAACACGTGCGCGGGCAGAGCATTCCAGCTCTTTATCGTGCGACAAAGAAAGGAAGCACCAAACCGCTGCGTTCGGGACTGTATGGTTTCCACCGTGTGCGGATGGCATCGCAGTCCAGCACGTGTTGTTCTGGATTGAAATGGAGAAGGTGGGATCAGTTGAAAGAGCTCCTCAGAACACTCGCCGTGGTAGAGGCGGTAAAATACAGCCAGAGAGGCAATGTCTCTACGCAGCTGCAGAGGTTCTAGGCTATTCGTAATCTCAGGACTCCCAATGATACGTATGGCACGCCGCTGCAATCTGTCGAGAGCGTCTAACTACCTTAGACTAATAAAGAAGATTTGATTTGACTAATTGCTGTACGTATTAAATGTTTATTTATGTAAGACGTCCGCTTATGATATTATGTAATTTAAGGAAGCTATAATCCAAGTAGGTTCTTTAACAATGTGATGTCTATAAAATATTTAAAGATAATTTATTTAAATGTTTAATAAGCTATTTATTTAGACAATTAATACTTTGTAATAATATTCAATACTTATCATGATTTCCGGTTGCTGTATGATTGGTGGTGCTTTGTGATTGGTTTTGCTTTGTGGTGGGAGAGATAAAAGGGAAGGCTAGGAAAGGGAAAAAGGTGAAATGTCAACTGTTTTTAGCTGTAAGTCAGTTTTTGTTGGATTTTCGAAGTGAAATAAAGTACAGTGAATAATTCTGTACTGTCAGTGAAAAGTGATACAAGTCAAAAATCACAGTTTTGAGTAATTTGAAGTTAAAGATTCAAAAAATTCTCATTATGTTTCTGACGTTTTAAAATGAAAAACGGTATGTGTTACGAGTACATAATACCAATAAGATTATTTAGACCTAGGTTTGAATTCATTATTTTGCACGAGATTTAAGTTATTACTGAAAATAGCCAGTTGTATCACTGTACACTATAATTTTCTTTGCTAATTTTTGTGTAGATAGGTCTAAAACAAATTGCATTATTTTACACATTTAGTTATCGTTTGGTGTGAAATGTTATAAGGTTTGCGTTTTGCCCTGTTTTGCTAGCAAACAGTTATTGTAAGCAAAAGTCGTAAAACTAATATGATCAATTTAATTGTCAGCAATCTTATTTCCTTGTTTTATTAAAGAATAGTATGAAAATATTCATTTGTATCCCTTTACACCAAAGATTTTTTTTAAACTAGTTAGTGATTATTGCTACAAGCTAGAATATATCGTAATACATTTTTATACTTCAAAGTGTTTAGTGATACAAGTCACTGATACTTTCAAACGTATTGGTCATAGAAAGGTTAAAATTACGTAAATATCAAAATAAAATAAAACCAACATTAAAAAAGGGTTCCTTTAATAAAGAATTCAAGAAATTAACACAGATATATTATATTGTAGCGCTCTAACTACACGATATAAAACAATATCCTTATAAAGAAAAACATAACTTTTAAACCTATAGCCTTAATCTTGATTATCAGAGTATCGAATCAGTCTTAACTAGTATTAAATCAGTCTTTAAAAACAAAACAACAGATATAATTATAGCACTTTATCTATTCATTACACAATACAATATTATGTATTTGAATAGAACGTAACTTTAAACCTTAGCGATAATCTTGATTAATTTTAACTCTTCGAATCAGTCTTTACTCTTAAAAATCAGTCTCAAAAAACTAAACAATAGATACATTTAAACACTTCAACTAACCCTTTCACAAAACAATATATTTTAAAGTACTTAACATCTATATAAAAAAAACATAACTTTTAAACTTATAGCATTACCCTCTTACTAATAAACACGGCGTTAAGTTACAACTAGGATGATCTCCGGAATAACATACATTTTTAACCGATTAGAGTTGGTGTAACTTTATTTCGCGTTTATTAGTAAGGAGGGTAAATCTTGATTATCACAGCATCAAATCAGTTGTCTCAAAAATCAAATAACAAATGTGTTGAAACATCTATCAACTATTCATTATCAGAATCAATATCAGGATCTACGTCACGCATATTTGAGTTGGTTATCAGATCATGATAAAAATTGTGAACACTTGGGTCAATGTATTCTAACAGTGATATTAAATCTCTTTTCTTCAAAACGCTTATAGGGACCGGTCCATTGTAACATTTTTGTACTGCATTGATACTAACTAAACAGCTGTAGTTTTTATTCTTTTTGTTGTAAGACATCATTGAATAGTCATCACCTTCGTAACTTTCTTTATATTCAAAAACAGGAAATTTTTCTTTACTAAATTTAATAACTCGTACATTCGACCATACAAACTTTTCCCCAGTAGAATTAGTCTTTTTTACAGTAAAATTATTTTTTGAAAATAGTGCAAAATCATAAAAATCTGTTACCGCCATTTCAATTACCGAAAATTTATTAGTTCTAGTCGATGCAGTCCTTACCAATTGACACCAATCACGTGGGTGATGAATATTCATTGAAGTTCGTTTTTTTGCTCTTTCAATCAGCGCATGGTCACTATCAACTTCCATGTGCGTATGGCCGGGCACGAGAAATTTCTGTTCAATGTTCAAAAGTTGAGGCGAGTCTTTTATTGCAAATAATAAGGCTGTGCAAACAATAGAATTTTTGTTTTGTCCCGAACATGAATCTGAATACATGATTAAGGTTTTAGCATTTGGGTGAAGCAACGGAAGTCTCACAGTGATAAAGTCGTATAAGCATGAAGCTATTTGATTGGCGCCTCTACCACCACTACATTCTGGCCACATGTAGCAATATGCGTTATCAGACATAAAATCGTGGATTGTTAGGTTGTAGACCCATAACTGTCTTTTATAAAATGCTGACTGAGTATTCAGCATTGGAGTAGGCAAACATTGTTGTAAATCAAATGCAATTACACAAAAATCAGAATTAGTTTTAGCCAAAGCCTTATCTTTGCGTTTTTCATTGTAAGCACTTTCGTAGCTTTCCTGATGTAGTCTCAGTTGCTCCTGTACTTGTCCTATTTCTTCAGCATCTTGTAAATATTGCAGCTTATTTTGTAACAAGTTACATTTATTGCATGTATCTACACTAGGTTTCTTAAATGATAGGTTCATATCTTTAAAAACTTTGGCATATACAGTTTTACAGACAGGGTTACTATTTTCTTTACAATAAAGCTGATACATAGTATTGAGGGATAGGTCAGAGCTAAGGTACTTTTTAGAAGTCTTGGATCGAGAGTAATGGCTTTCGTATGCCGGGAATTTATTGATATGCTGTTTCACGAGTTCTAGTCGCTCGTTAGAGATTTTTCTGTAACTGGCAGCACGCCCCCTTTCACTTTTCGTCACACGACCAAATTTTTTTATTTTTTCACTCACGGTCTGAAGAAAGCGATTACTCTCACCAAGAGTTTTTAAAAGACAACCTTTACAAATCTTATAATCCTCATTAAAATAAACAATTTTATATGTATTAGTGTATTCTCGTTTTAGTTTGCTTCCGATTGTATGAGTTTTTTTATTATTAATTTTAATAAAGCGTTCAGTATACTTAGCTCTTTCATCGTACGAACCCAAAACCCAGTACTCCTTAAAAATAAATTCTCTTATGTCCTCAGATATACGACTTCTGCATTTCATGCGACACTCCGTTAGTGGAGCCAAGTTTCTTCCAGGCTTCATTTTACCCAGTTTTGTAACATAACTCTTGCCTGCATTGCGTAAAATTAATCGGGACTCTCTCTCTGCTCTTCTTTCCTTTAACGATTTTCGTTGCTTTTTATTTGAATTTGAGCATCCAGGCTCTGGCTCTGTGATGGAGATATCTGTGTCATCAGAGCTTTCAGCAATTATAAGATTATTTGATCTTTTACACCTTTTCTTTGGTCTACTAGTCGACGTGCTAGTTTCAGTTGAGTCGCTTTCACTGTTTGGTATATAATCATCACTACTCCCGGAGCTGAAATCAAGAAATCCAGGCGATAGTACAGTTTCCTTGCCCTGTGATTCATTGCTAATATTTTCTTTATATTGATCGTCTTTTTTTAGTGCGTTTTCTTCTTCATATTGATCCACTATTTCTAGAGTATTTTTTTCACCGATTTCTATTTCTATGTTCTCTCTGGGCTGATTAGATTCTTCGTCATTTATTATTTGTTCATTTCTCGTATTTATTACATCCCTCCTTAGGTGAAGGCCTTCCATAATCTTATCTATTCGTTTTTTCATTATGGACTCTAAAAAAATAACAGTGCAAAATTAATATTATAAAATTACTACCATTAAAAGAAAGACGAGCAGATAAAAAGTTAACATTACTGTTATGCAGTTCAGACAAAATGTATGTTTCAAAATAAAGAAACTGCGTTAAAGTAACCGACTTCAAAAACTAAAAATAAAATCGGTGCCTCGAGTTCCAAACAAAATTAGGTATAAACTGCATTAAATAAATTTGTCCGATTTGTATAACTTGATGCGTAGCCGTGTGTACAATAAATGATTACCTATAGGTGCAATAAAATGTGATTCACACCAAGAAGCTACGCAAATGCTCACAATGGAAAAAAAAACAATAATTTGCTCTATCCCTACACTAAAATACCTACCCAGTCTACATTAATTTATAAAAACGATTTAAAACTCATTGATAGACTGCCTATTTATTATTATTATAAAGACTGTTTGACAATAGGTACTATGATAAAATACTCTACATTTTATGACAAAATTGCGTTATTAAAATCAATATAAAATACATGTTCCTTGTAAACATTTCAATAACAAAAATGTTACGTAATTCGTGTAAAATGATACAAGTCTTACCTTACGCGTCGTTGTCCTGTGGTGTAACGCACGACGCACCTCTCTAATCGCACGTACGAGACTGACAATCACGCGTCTCCTGCGCCCTTTCCATACCCCCCGCTAAGAGGTGCGGGACGGGGTGCGTAAGAGCTGCGCGAACTTAAATCACTTTTTACGTATTTTTCCGCTAATTCAGTTCTAAAATTTGGCGATAGTTTTGATTCTACTATAAAAGTATCATTTTTCACATAAATCTATGTTCTATGTTCCGTAAGTTTATATTAATATAATATGTATTCAATTTATAATCACATCAAAGTTAGCTAGGTAAATTACGTGTAAATTGATTGATTTGCAGTTGTATCATTAGTCACTTCTTTTTATGAAAATAATTTTGTATTTTTATGGTTTATGTACAAATGTACCACTTTGCACTAAACTGCATTGTGTCTATTTTTTAATGTATTATGATAGGATTCGATTTATATCACTTTGTACTAATTGAAGTAAAAACTTTTGAGTCGCGTAAGATGTGGTATCTTGAGTCGTATTAAAATACATTTTAGAAATATTAGTATGGGTTCAGTACACTTTGATACGAATGAAAAAGTATTTTTTTACACAAAAAAATCCAGAAATAAATGCTTACTTATATCACTACTCACAAAAACAACTCGCTCAATTTCAATCTTATAATAACGGGGATAAGACTGAAATTTAGCTAATTTTTTTTTAAGAAGTTTAATCAGTGAATATGAGAACCGATCTAGGCCGAGATGTATCACTTTTCACTGAAGGTACAGAATTGACTTGCGTTTTACTGAAGTTTCTTACACAAAGTACCACTGGTACCCATGGAAAGAACAAACTTGTTTTATGGGTATCAGAGCTCTCGTGTATTCATTTAGTATTGAACGTTGAGTTTAGTATCATAAATAACATAATACATAGACTTAAGAAATGCGCCTGCCATGCGTTTTTGGATAATAATATCAACTTTGTAATGTGATGTAAGTATGGGTGGAGTAGGTGTGGATGGATGTGTGTATAAGTGTTGTGTATGTGTGAGTGTTTGTTTGTTATTGCTAGAGTTTACTAGAACCTAGACAGTGGACACCATCACAAAATTTTCCGTTTCGTCGTAGTTACGTGAAAGTAACCATTCATAGGCTTTACGTTTACATACTTGTCTAAAGAGGGTGAATATTGCACACTTTATTTATTACATTATAATTGTGATTAGTAAGGACACAAAAATGGCGCTGAGCGCAGGCACTTCTTGACTTTTTAAATGTAGCATATTTTTTACATCGTCAACAGGTCCTATGCATTTGTTCAGTCTTAACCAGGGAGGAGTGTTTGTGTAATTTGCAGTAGAAAAAGCTGTCTCGCTATGAGAACCTCACAATCTCTGCAGAGGGCTTCGGTGGGATATCTGAAAGGTTTGGACATCATAACTTTCGGGACAGTTCTTTGTGCTTGTTCGGTTTGTATCCGATTCGATTTTAAGAGTCCCAATCTAACCTACAATACAATAAGTAGGCATGGATTGGCACAGGGCAAAATAAACTGTCTTTAGGGTAGAGAAATCAGCGGAATATCTAATTTTTTTTTGAAAACGTACATGAGTTTACGAGCACGAGCTGTAAGATTTCTAGCTGAGGCTGCCATGTATTGAGCTGTAAATCAGATCTTCAAGATATCTAACCACATCACTTCTTAAAATGTGAGGGCAGCTACACCGCAAGGTAGGTTCACCGGGACTGCAAGAGTGAGCTTATAGGTAACCCACAATATTTGAAGAAGGCTTTTTTAAATAGAATGGTATATGAACAGTTTTAGACAGATTTAGTGTCAATAGGTTACTAGACAGCCACTTATTTAAGGTTCTCTTTCACGTGCTTTATGATTTCAGATCAGTTCTTTCCGTATACTACGAAGGCCGCTTTATACCTGCCTCAGACACCAGATCCTCACATATACTGGACTGTCGTAAAACATCTATTGTAATTAATTTAAACTTTGGTGTACCTTAAAACTGTAACATGTCTGATATGTGAGGAAAATAAACGATTATTATTATTAAGTAAAGATAGAACAGTTCTTGAGCTGTAGGTTACCGATGGATCAATGGATGGATGGATGTTCACTTTTTCCAAACTAAATTTGTAGGAAAAGTTAGCAAACCAATTACATCAACGATGAAACGGAGTAATCTAAGAAAAATATTCTACGACATTTTACACAGCGCATTCTAGACCCAAAGTAAGCATAGTTTAACTAGCTTGTGTTATGGGTTCCAGACTGCAGATAAACATACTTAAATACTTTTTTTTTGTAAATACATACATATTATACATAGAAACACCCAGACCAATGCAAATAGACATATTCATGCATACAAATATTTGCACTGAGCGGGAATCGAACCCGCGCCCCCTGACGTAGCAGTCGAATGCACTACCGCTACCGCTACCGCGTTTTCGTAAGTTGGCTGATGGCTCCAGCGTCGCCCATGACGTATACTATATCGGAGAATTTCGAATATCATTGCCATTTAAATTTCATTAAATTAATTTTCACATTTATAATTTCAAAAAATCAAGTATGAGCCTCGTCTGTGTCTATTTCGTGAACTCCGCTTAATAATCCGTACTTGTGAAAAACATCTTTGCATTTCATTCCTTCATTAGCCATGTAAATTCACACCAGACGCAGACGGCAGTTCCGACCTGGTACAAATTATTGCATCTGCTAATATTCTAAACGCCGAGCGAGTGTATCCAATGGCCTTTCATTAGCAATTTAGATAGGCAACAGTTTTTTGTTGTAAAACGACTTGCTTTATTTATAATTTCATTGTATTTCGAAATTTCAGAACGGACTATATAGGTCACAGTGACGGAATATTATGTATATTAAAATTTCTTATCTAAAGAATATAGGAATTAATCCGTTGAATAGTTTCGAAAATAGTAAAAAAATAAATTTATTATTATTAAAGAACGAATTGACATTAAATTAAAAAACTTTTACTACTTGATCCGAATCAATTTAACTTATATTATATAGGTGGTTTTAAAGCGTGTGGAAACCCCCACGGGCTTCATCCCATCGGTGCCAACGATGGGGTGGGCGTGTCGGAATCGGACCGACTAAAACCACAAGTGTCCATTGCCGGGCACCCCGGGTAAGCCCTCGAAAGGATAACCCCAGGGATTATCTAGGCGAAACTTGAGGCCGACACCAGCCGGGGTGGGGGGGAGGCGGTATTAGAGGAGATTTTCGCAAGAATAAAATTGTCTGTTTGTATTATTTAAATAACAGATTTTCAATGATTGCATATGAATGTATACAGCAACAAAAACCAACAGCAAAAATTCAACTTCTAAAATTTTCGTCTGTCTGTCTGTCTGTCTGTTTGTCTGTCTTTCTGTCTGTTTGACTTAGATTATCTCTGGAATGGCTTGGCTGATTTTCACGGGCCTTTACTGGCAGATTGGTAACATTATAGGGAATTGGAAACATAGGCTACATTTATTTTAGAAAAGAAATTAGGATTCCGCCCAAAAATCCATGCGGACGACGCGATGTGACGTCGCGTCGCCACAGCTAGTTCGTTAGTAAAATTTAATTCAAATATCTAAGTATTTTTTCTATCAAACTAGAACAATATTCAGAACAAAGTTAAGAATTTCTTTAATCTGTTTAAACTGTCTACCGTAGTCTTCCAATTAGTGTAATGACGTTTATTGAAATTCTTCCAAACTAATTTTCGAACGAACTTTCAAAGTTTTTGAATAATATGAATGAAATTTTGCAATCAGCCGATTAAAATTGTTTTAGCAAAATTAACTTGGTATAATCTATGTGCACTCGATTCCTTGTTTACTACTCGAGGACAACAGAAGTAGTGTAGTAGTGTATATGTACATTCTATTCACATTTACCGTTAAATATCGTTGCATTATTGTAGTATTATTTACTATAGAGACTAATTTGATTGCAAACAAGTACACGGACTAGCTGATATCTGGCAGTTACCGGTTCCTATATATGTATCCTTAGGGCTATCCCTAATGCCCTTCCCAAGATGTACTACGAGTTTTGAAAACATACAATTTAGCAAATTATATCTAGCCTAGGTTTTCAAAATTATAGTCAGTGGGGATCAGATGTGGCGCAGCGGTAGTGCGTTCGACCGCTAAGTCAGAGGTCGCGGGTTTGATTCCAGCTCAGTGCAAATATTTGTAAGCATGAATATGTCTATTTGCATTGGTCTGGGTGTTTCTATGTTTAATATGGATGTACAAAATAAAACGTATCGAATTATGTTTGTCCACGTTCTAAAACCCATAACACAAGCTAGTTAAGCTTACTTTTTTGCTTACTTTTTTTTACTTACTTACTTTGGGTCTAAATAGCGCTGTGTAGAATGTCGTAGAATATTAATCATTCATTATTATTATTATATATAACTAACTAACCCGGTTAACTTCGTTCCGCCTTAGAATTAAGACATTATATTGGCTACCTTATCAGCTGAATTTATTTCATGAATGTCTCTCATATATGCACAGTATGCCGAGCGGGCCATATCAAAGCCGTAGATGGCCCAGGGTCAGCCGGGGCGCGGCTTGAGGTTTTGGTCGGTTTGAGTCCAACATAACCAACCCCACTGGCCGGCGGTGGGGTAGTTTACCGTAGGGAGTTCCGCAAAAGAAAACACGAAACAGGCACACTTCTACGTATTACTGGTGTACAATAAAGCTTATTCTATTTATATATAGGCGGAGATAAATCTAAAAATCAAAAATAATAAAAATCGGTCCACCTGTTCTCGAGTTATCTGCGGTCATCACTAACAAGAAGCATGACTTTCTTTTAAATAATACTAGCTGTCCCCCGCGGCTTCGCCCGTGGCATACTTCGCCCCGTGGCACTTATTAATCCCAAACATGCCTGTAATTTTTTTTATGCAATTTTTTCAACTTTTCTCTCCGTAAAAACAATCCTTGGACTTCAACGAACATTTAAAAAAAAGAATTGATCAAATTGGTCAAGGCGTTGTTGAGTTATGCGCTTACCAACAAATTTTGCGATTCATTTTTATATATATAGATATAGATATACGTATGTAGGTATAGTATGCGTAAATTTGTATGGGTTTATGGGACCCCCCTAAGATCAATCATCAATTCAATCAGATCAGATCAACGGACGTGGTTCTGGCGTAGGTTTTCCTCTCGAGGTTGGGGGGTCAGAGGGCACTTCAGTAAAAGCCAAAATAAGCCAAATCAAGAGAAAGAGTAGGATAGAGAACCCTGGGCTCCGAAGTACAAACCTCGGATGCAACCTGTGATGATGATAATTATGCGTAAATTTGAATAATGACAAGAAGATACTATGAAATCAGTCAAGATACTATGGCACAGATAAATTACGCTTATAAAAACATTGTTCATTAATACACAAGGTGACTTCTATTAGAAATGTTTGCAATGCACTTGTGAAGGAACGGGATGTGATGTTTCTCCAACACAAAGGGAGAATCCTCTGACCAGGCTAGGTGATCATGCCTGGCGGGCCTCGGCCCTAACGGTTGTCGTTGGGATGTTGTATATATATACCAGCGCGCGAACTTCACTTTCAGGATTGGTGGTGACGTAGTAGTATCGAAGTAGTTCAACTTGTTGTCGCTAGATGACGCTGGGTATATGTGGCATCGCCACACACTAAATAGAGCCTCTGAATTAACAAGGCAGATTTATTGTTCTAATAAATTTAATTTATATGTTAGAACTATATAGCACTATTTGATGCATACTTCAGACTGTATGTTTATGTATATGAGCTCCTAAATAAACACTCCAACGTATGACAGTTTATCGGTAACGCAAACACAATATGAAACTTTGTCTTATACAATTTGATAGAGCGTATACAGGGTGGCGTTGTTTATTCCTATATTATTGTATTGGTATACCACTAATGTATTTAGTAGTAGATGTGTATTTTATTGAAGTAAACATCATTATGTTTATAATGTTCAAAGTGATAACCAAAATCAATAGCTATCTATTTTCTACTAAACATCATATAGTATTTAAGTGAGTAAGGTTTGGAGATCAGATGGATAGGCAATGTGACTATACGAGCGAAGGAGACACCTTTCGCTAGTAGGTTCCCAAACCCGAGGGGGCCATCTCGAAACCGGAGATGGCCCAGGGTCAGTCGGGGTGCGAGGGATATGCTCTATGGGCAACCTTACACCCCGGCATCTGTAGACCCAAGACGGCGTGCGGTTTTAGTCGGTTCAAGCCCGTCATAACCGCCCCCGCTGGCCGGCGGGGGGGTATCAAAAGGGATTTCCGCAAGAAAAAAAAAAGTTATACCTGCTAGTTTTAATATAATTATTTTGTGAGTATTTTTGTATACCTATAACTTTGAAACTACTTGACAGATTATAGTCATGATCACAGAATACATTCATTGATTCCTTGTATAAAAACTGTAATGAGAAAACCGGTCAAGTGTTAGTCGGAGTCACGCACTGAAGGTTCTGTTTACAACTGGATTAAGGGATAAAATTAAGGCTACTTTTTTACTTGGCAGCGAGTTACCACTATAACTCGCATCAAACTGACAGTGATAACGGGCTGGCCACTACTGCCAAAGGCCAGATGGCCGCAAACGAGTTGA
This sequence comes from Cybosia mesomella, assembly GCA_946251805.1. Classification (NCBI taxonomy): domain Eukaryota; kingdom Metazoa; phylum Arthropoda; class Insecta; order Lepidoptera; family Erebidae; genus Cybosia; species Cybosia mesomella. The sequence continues at coordinate 9,933,740 of OX276392.1, forward strand.
ACGCCCTCCAGCCAGAACTGACGACCCGAAAAAGTTTGCTGAGTTAGACTAGATGCTGAAGGCAGACAATTCAGTAATAGACAAAGATTGATTAGTATAAATAAGTTTTTAAACGCATTTATTTTGTGATGTAGGTAAGCTTTAGTGGTGTTCTAAGACTTTGCTTCCAGCTATATATCATGATTTTAACTCAACGGGAAGTACCATACAGATTTTGATTCCCGTGTAATTGTCTTAATATGCTGCATGAATGTCTCATGCTTGGTTACATTGATTTAGAAGTTTGATTTTACACAGCTGCAAAAGGTTGCAGACCTGATTATTTGATAGAATAAATTCAACCTTATACTAATACGCGTTCCTGTGAAAAATGACTTGGCAGACAGACATAGAGACGGATAACAAAGATATCCTATAATGGCACCGTTTTTTCCTTTTTAGGCACGGAACCCTTAACATATATTATTCGACTGTAAAAGGAAAGTCTACTGTCCATTAAGATTTATATAATATGTATAATAGCGTTTATACAACATGAAATAATATTTAAATTTAAAAGAGATAAATTTTAGCATCAAGATAATTAAATATGAATAGAATAGCATGACGTATTATTATCATCGTGTATTCAAAATGCAATATTGATTGGTGGATACAATGAAGTTACCGTTAATTCGTGAAACTTAACTTATTGTTGATAAAATATTAAAAAGGTTTTTGCCGGTGCTGGTGTTCATTTGGTGTATGGTGTATTTCACGAGAATTAGAAATGTAATATAATATACTGGGACATACAACATATACCCGTCTAGAAACCCAATTAAGCATAGATCATAATATGAGTTCTAGAATGCAGATAAACATACTTATATTCTTTTTTAGGGCTCTGTACTACAAAAAGTAAAAATGGAACCCTTATAAGATCATTCTCTTGTCGTCTGTCCGTCTGTCCATGAGCCACCACCAACTTTCTCAGGAATGGGTGAGACCTAGTTAGTTGAAATTTCTACCAGTTACTGAGGTCTATAGTCCCTATTAGCTGTATAAAATCCAGAGGCTGAGTCAATACGATAAAAAGATATGGGCAAATTAAGATTTTTGCGAAAACTTGTAACTGCCAAAATTTACCTTCATTTTCAACTTTTTACTTTTGAAATTTTCCCTTTACTTGTGCTGTAAGACCTTGCTTTTAACCAAAATACACAATTCTTGGTCAACCGGTACTCTACAGGTTTTGGGTCGAAAACCTATATGGTAGTTGACAATGTACATACATTGAAATTTAGCAAAAACAAGGTCTTACAGCACAAATATAGCAAAATTCCAAAATATTAAAAGAAGATTGAATCTGCGAGCTTGACGGAGCAGTCGAAAGCTTTACCGTCAAGCCTTGGCCACGTCACACAAGTCGTAGAATTTGAAGTCAATGCCTAATAATGATATTTATTAGTTAGAAATTTTGTAAGTCAACCATCACAATGTCATGAAAATTTCGAAAGACTTAATACTTTTGGGAATAAGACACTTTTTTTTCGTGCGGAATAACCCCTTAAACTTGATTCTTTTTGTCTACACCAAACCACTGAGTGTTACAAAGTTTAGTGGGGTTTCTATTTCATCACGCAAAGTTTAATTGTCATTTTTGTCGAAAAATTCCCATAAGCAACACTTCATCTGGATAATTGCCCGGTATATGGCAGAGTTTCGCGGATCCTTTCAAGAGATCTTCGAAACTCAAGTCAACCTCGCCTACACCAGCTGAATGACTGATGAGGCACTGGTGCATACGTTTCTCTCAGGGTTGGGAAGTCAAATGAAGCACATTTTGGAAAGTTCGAGTAAGAGGGCGGATGCCGGTCCTAAAGTGCAACGCCTGTCCTAAAGTAAACGCGACTGGGGTTGAAGCTCGGATGAAGAAGACGGCAGGTTTTACTATCCCATCGCCGCTTGTGATTTGCTCCATACGCATAACAGCAGCTGATACCGGGAGCACACTCTCCCAGTGGTATCGTTTGCAGGCCGATGACATTTTATAACAGAGGCGTATTGAGTAGAATATAAAAATTATTTATCTCTCATGAGCTTTTATAAACTAAGTTTATTTTATACTGCTTCCGGGTGGTTTGGCCGTGGTCCATCGGAAACTTGTATTCCAGATGTTTCGTCGATCACTTAGACTTGCATCTTCAGTGGTTCAGGTCCGGACGCCGTCGACGAAATGTCTGGAATACAAGTTTCCGATGGACCACGGCCAAACAGCCCGGAAGCAGTATATTCTACATGCAACGCCGTCCGTGAAAGTCTTAAGATTTATAAGTTTATTTTCCTCAATATATATTTTTCCCTATCAGTACACAAATAATTGTCCCGATTAACTGACTGACTAGTTCATCAACTCAGCGTCTAAATCGCTATAGTACAAACTTGAAATTTTGGCAGTTCATTTTTTTCATATTGCAAGCATTAACAAACAAAAGGTTTTCTAAATTTACTACCCGAAGGTGGTAAATTAGGGATGATCGATATTTATCAAGTTCTGACGACATTCACTCCCACTAAAAGGAGAATAAGCTAATGTGGCTTTTATTAGAGCGAATGTCGTATGAACTCCCAACTCAACCCCGAGAGGAAAGTTTTGCGCCAAAGCCTCGCCCGTCAATCAGCAGGTGTATCAAATTACACTACTGCAAGCCATACTCGCTAGGTTGTTTTCGCCTCAATGGTCTTGGTGAGGCCTGAAACATCTTCATTCGCTTGCATTTTGTCTGCTCGAATCCGACTTAACTCTGAAATCGACAAAACAAATATACAACATTTAGGTAATCATTTTTAGGGTTCCATAGCCAAAGGGTAAAATGGCACCCCCATATTAAGGCTACACTGTCCATCCGTCCGTCTGTAAACAGGCTGTATCTTATGAACCATAGTAGCTAGATAGTTGAAATTTTCACTGATGATGTATTTCTGTTGCCGATATAACAACAAATACTAGAAACCAAAATAAATTAAATACTCAAGAGAAGTTACATCCCCCCCCCCCCCTGTAACTTCTAAACACACATTTTACCACTTTGTAAGTGTGTAAGTTATGAAAGTGTCTCTCGCCCAAACTATTCAGTTTAGATAAAAATGATATTAGAAACCTCAATATCATTTTTGAAGACCTATCCATAGACAGGATATCCTATCCAACGTATAGGTTTGATGAAAAAAATATTTTTGAGTTTCAGTTCTAAGTATGGGAATCCCCAAAATTTATTGGTTTTTTTTTTTCTATTTTCGTGTGAAATTCTTAACGCGGTTCACAGAATACATTTACTTACCAAGTTTCAACAGCATAGTTCTTATAGTTTCGGAAAAAATTGGCTGTGACATACGGACGGACAGACAGACAGACATGACGAATCTAATAAGGGTTTCCTTTTTTTGCCATTTGGCAACGGAACCCTAAAACGTGATTTTTGCCATTTTTACTCGATATTAATAACGGCAATAACCAGGCAGTATCTCATGAACCGTGATAGCTAGACAGTTGATACTTTCGCAGATGATGTAATTTTGTTAACGCTATCACCATAAATACTAATAATAGAATAAAATAAATATTTATAAAATAATATATAAAATAAATAAACGGTGATAGCCCAGTGGCGTACGTAACGGTCTGCTGAGACGAGGTCTCGAGTTCGAACCCCAGTTGCACCGGGCGCACACCTCTGACTTTTCATAGCTGCTATGTGTGCATTAATAAATGTTAATTATCGCTCGCTCAATAATGTGCTCGATAGATGGCAATAGGCTCGCCCCCTATTACATTGGGACCTTAACATAATTGGCGAATCGTGGGTGTGTAATACACCTCTGCCTACCCTTTCGGGGATACAGGCCTATGCAATCCTATGCAACAAACGTGTTGCCATTTTTTTACTTGATATTAATAACAGCTACAAGTAGACGCTTGAAATATTCACAGAATATTTAGTTGTATATTCACTTAAAAAATAAATAGTTAAATTACAATAAATAAATTAAAGGGGCTCCCATTATAAATATAATGGTCCGGAACCTTTCGTGCGCGAGTCCGTCTCGTACTTGGCCGGTTTTTATATATTAGTATTTGTAAAAACCGTAACCATTACGATATCTGACTCTTTGAACAGCTGATTAATATTACTTTCATTGAAAGCTTCATCACCGAGATATAGTATCCTTTCGTATATTACGAGTGTTCACCCATTAGGTATGTAGGTGACATTTGACCACAATCATTATTGAAAATTAGACTGTTGAGAGATTATTTGCAAAGTTGGAAAAATAATCTATTTTCAAGTTTCATATATACGCACTGATCTGTCAGATCGATGGATACACGTTTGTCTTATTTTCTTATTATTGGGAAATGCTGTCATTTATTTTATTTAGTTGCTGCATAGTTCGTAGTTAACAAAAAATAAACAGAAGTATTTTTTTCTTACTTAGAAGATAATAGTTACCAAAACTACTAATATAATCGTATAACTCCTTCTGATAACCTAATTGCTCGTATTGGTCCACGTCGGTGGCTCTAGGTGGAGTTCTATCGGAAATATTTCGGTCTGATATACCAATACGTGGATATGGCAACATGAAATTATAAAAAATATTGGAAATGCGCTGGTCAAAACGTCAGGCAATTCAAAGGTATGTATACCTATAACATGATCACACTAACTCCCGTTAAAATTAATAAATATCATGGAACGCGAAAGTTTAAAAGTTGGTACGTATCGTGAGCACTGGTATGAAATTCAAATGAACGATATCTCTCTACTACCAAACTATTGAGCACCTGCTGCGTATCTATGTGAATGATATTGTTTTAGTTTTACTCTAAAGATAGTCCGTTGACTACTAGTTCATTGAATGCAAAGCTGGGGGACTCCATCCTTTTAGTATCGTGGAAGCTACTAACAAAGAGGCCGTTCCAGGTGACTGACTCCATCCTACTAATATTATAAACGCGAAAGTTTGTAGGTATGGATGAATGGATGTTTGTTACTCTTTCACGCAAAAACGGCTGAACGGATTTGGCTGAAATTTAGCACAGGGATAGATTATAATCCGGAATAATACATAGGCTACTTTATATCCCGGGAATAGGTTCCCATGGGTTGCGGGAACGAGATCAGAATTATACGCGATTGGAGCGGGCAACAGCTAGTAACATAATAATTTCAGTACTTCTATTAGGTTCATTATCATCATCTTAGTTATCTGTGCATCCGTTACTTAAACTTCTATGCCCAGGGTCTGCCTACTACTTCACCACCTCTTGGTTTAGCTTGTATAAACCTGCTGCTTGTATAACATTATACAGTTTTTATGGGTGACTGCCATCTGACCTCTCAACCCCGAAAGGATAGCCTGCCACAGAGCCTCGTCCGTCTATCAGCAGGTGAGATTGGCTTGGGCCTGGAAGATCTTAGTAGAGCTCCAAAAATACTCACTAGTAGGTACTTCTATCAGGTATACCAATGGAATTATGTCTAGCCGGACGTCAGGAATAAATATTAATATTACTTATCATATACAGGACTCTAAAATTTAAAAATGTCAGTACACATTTTTAAACAAAAATAGCAATTTGCGGTTCAGGCTCTGCGATGATGAATTAATCGGTCAGTCGAAACAACTAATTATTTACTCGTATGCATACATACAATGATAATAGACGAAGTAACGTTTCGTAAAAAAAAATATTACCTACTAAATAAGCTAGTCACATAAGCCGCACTTACATCTTTTTCAACCGATCACAGCCCAATAATTCCAATACTAAGTTAATACATCAGAAAAAACGTGAAGGAAGCACATGTCTGAACGGGAGAACGACTCCAAAACTCATTTCCGCAGCTCAGGAGCGTAGAGCTAAGTTAACAAACATTTTGTAGCCCAATAACTTCATATTTCACGAACAAATGAAAATTTAGAACCTTACGTTAGTCTATTCGAGTTAGTGTTCTGCTTTGTAAACGCGTGTTAGGATAATTACAAAATATGTACGCCCGCATGTTCTCAATATTTGGCGACCTGAGGTCTATTTGCATAGGTCTACGTGTTTCTACGTAAGTATAACTAGGTGTTGTCCGCGGTTCCACCCGCGTGAAATACTGATCCCTTTACCGCGACCCACAGGAACTTATTCCATAGTCATAGTCTGATAAAATATAATTATTAAGATGTTTTAAAGAGAGGACCCAAGAACATGTGATATCAAAACTAACCTAAAACTAAAAATATTCATCATCATATTAGCGTCGTGTCCCGATTGCATCCGAGGTTACACCTCAGAGCCCAGGATCCGCTTTCCTGCTTATTCTTCTCCACTTCACACGGTCTTGGGCATCCATGGTAGTGTGATCATTGGCACGCATGTCTTCCCTTACAATTTCAAACCAGCACTTCTACCGCTGCCCGGCAGAAGTGGCGTGGCCAGACATTTGTTACCCACATAACGTGGCGGTTGCCGCAAAACGTGGCCGCACCAGTGTGACGGTGAAGGTGACACTCTTGCAATTTATCTGCTATGTCTCGAACACGAAGGATGCCGCGGATGCGAGAGTTTCGCACGTGATCTTTGCGCGTGACTTCACACATTAATCGCAATTTTAAAACAAATTGATGCAAAAAACAAGTTGAATTCCTGAGACGAGCTCAGCCGAATATAAGGGATTTTCGATTTTGCGTCTTTTTTTTTGCGATTTTTTGCGATTGTTTTTTTATCTTGCAATGGTTCACCCCAGCACGAATCTATTACCGAAAACAGCAACTCGATAGCTCATCTCCTTCATACCCAAAACCGTGACAGAAAATTGGCAACGACGACGTCGACGATGACGACAACTCGATAGCAATAGGGCTTTTCTAAAGAAAATCCCTAAACAAGTTGAATTCCTGAGACGAGCTCAGCCGAATACAAGAGATTTTCGATTTAGCGTTTTTTTTTTTGCGATTTTTTCTTTATCTTGCAATGGTTCACCCCAGCACGAATCTATTACCGAAAACAGCAACTCGATAGCTCATCTCCTTCATACCCAAAACCGTGACAGAAAATTGGCAACGACGACGTCGACGACAACTCGATAGCAATAGGGCTTTTTTAAAGAAAATTCCTAAAAAGCAAGTTACACGAAGAGCAACAAATGAAAATGAAATGAAATAAAAGCGTTTATTCACGTAACAAATTAAAAATTCGGAGCTGCATCTGTCAACAAACTGCAATGCAGCTCCCGTTAATTTAAAAATTATCTTATTTTCTTACTTTCATTATTCTATTACCTACTTATATCTATTATGTTTATTTAATATAGATTAAGTCCGGAAAAAGAGAATATCTAGGACGGGACTTAAACCCGCGATCAGTCCCTTACAGGGGGAATGCTCTGTAGACACGTCCCAGATATCCGATGTTCTCCGATATATTATATACGTCTGAAGTATATACGTACATACACATGCATATACATACACACTTTCATACCTACAAATATATATATATAACATAACATAACATAACATAACTTCACGCCTGTATCCCCGAAGGGGTAGGCAGAGGTGAATTACACACCCACGATTCGCCAGTTATGTTTAAGGTCCCAATATAATAGGGGGCGAGCCTATTGCCATCTACCGGGCACATTATTAAGCGAGCGATAATTAACATTTATTAATGCACACATAACTACGAAAAGTCAGAGGTGTGTGCCCGGGGCAACTGGGGATCGAACTCGAGACCTCGTCTCAGCAGTCCGTTACGTATGCTACTGGGCTATCGCCGCTTGTTATTATAAATATATATATACCTACATGGTCATATTTATATTATATAATTATATTTATTATATGATTATACAATCCAAGATAAACTTCTTTGTCTTATTTTTAAATGTTCTTTTTGTGACACTACTATTTAACAGCGTGGATGGCAAACTATTCAATATATTTAGGAATCAAATAGCTTGGTATTTCTTTCACCAAAGTAGTTCGTACAAATAGGTTTTTCTAGCACATTAGTATTCATTCTCACCAGGCGTGATTTATATGTTTTGAACTCAATATTGCCACTACAATATTGCTCCGTTGCTAAGAGAAGCCTTATATACTCATGTACTGGGAGCATTTTACATTCTATAAACAACTGTTCAGAATCAGTACACTTACAGCGACTTCTAGTGTTTTCATCCACTAATAATTTCATAAACCTATTTTGTAGTGATGTAATTTTATCCAAATATGACTTGAATGTACGCCCATAGATGGTCAGCCCGTAGGAAAGCATTGAGTCGATCAACGCATAATATACGGTATATAAAGTCCAGAACTAACCTCAGGTGGAAGAATTTTACAAGCACTGCTCTTAGTTTATCGCCTAGTATTGTTATATGTGACTTCCACGAAAAGGCGGAGTCTACAGTAAGCCCCAGATACTTGTGACACCATCGCTCATTGACAACATCGATCACTGCGCACGCGCAAGCGGCGTGCGAGTTATGCAAACTATCATAACTATGTCCGACTATGCACGGCGCTATGACTAGGTATTTCACATAGGGAGCATAAACGTGCATACATTTAGTTTTATTTAAATTGATTACAATACCTACCGTTATCAGCATTTTTGCTCAGTAATTACACGATGAATGATAATGAAAGCCCACTAGGAAAATAAATATACTTCAATGCTCTACTTAATGAGACCCACTGAACACTATATAAACATGTAATGGGATTTCATTTTTCAGGGATAGCCTTTTGCGTTTTCTCAGACACAGTGAAGACTAGAGCGGATAAAACATAATAGTTGTTTTCATCGGAAGAATTAAAATAATTGTAAAAGTTTTAAACCGTATGCTTCCTTTGCGAGAACATACATTTGGCATCAAAATGCCGCCATTTCAATTCTAACATATCCGATGACATGCGTATCAACGAGTCTAACGATATAAACATTTAGGTCACGATGTAGCACTTATGAACATCAAAAACAATACTTCTGTAATCTTCCTACGCGTTCGACAAAACACCAATATCAAATGCATTACCTTATAATCATTAGTAATTACGTAAAGCGTGATACGCGGTGGCGGCTCGGTGCGACTTGCCCCTTCGATGGAAAATGGAAAGTATTTACGAAGTTAATGTCAGCGAGACAGCAACCCGAACGGGCACATACGTGAAGGTACAAATCCCAAATTTCAGCCAGATCAGTTCAGTAGTTTGAGCGGGATTGAGCTACAAACATTCAAATATCCAAACATCTTCACAAACTGTCACATTTATAAAATTAATAGAAAGTATGATTTTTTGTGGCTATAATCTACTAATTACTACATACTTCATTTTTAATTATTTTTAAAATACTTACCTATCTTACTTTAGCTGTTAAAATCCAAATAATCTAAGAGGTACGCTTCTTTTTTTTTCGTGCTGAAATCCCCTCGGATACCCCCCGCCGGCCAGCGGGGGCGGTTATGTCGGGCTTGAACTGACTAGGCGTTTTCCTCGCACCCCGAAATCTAAAAGGTACCTCAGGTGAAATCGACAGGTGGAATTGGCAGATGCTAGACACAAAACATACGCCTTGTACGATCTGAATGAAAAATAAAAAAATCCAAAATTAGAATTAAACAATTATTAAATAAGTCGATAAAAACATTGGCATTTTGACTTAGATAAGAGGATATGAAATTTTGATAGATATCTCGATAATTTAGACAAAAGAATACATGGCCTAAAATATTTGATAGCAAACTTTTGAAGCAATATGGGTATTTTTTATTTTAAAACTTAATGAATAGAAAAGTCATAAAATAAATTTCAGGACGAAGACATTTTTTTTGTCGAGTTGTGTAATTTATGATATTGAGTTGAAGGAATATATTGCTATCTATTTCAGTTAAAATTTAGTTCAAAATGTGACGGATTTCTTCATTTTATGAGATGTCAAAAGGTCAAAAGGTTACTTTCTACCTGATAAAACTACAGTTTTATCAGGTAGAACAAAAAAGGGCAGGCATCTCCTTTCAGGCGGCGTATCTCCTAGCCGGGACGCCTCCATGGGACCTGGAAGCGAGGGCCCATGTAGCACTGTACCAGTAGTGAAAGAAGGCGCTGGAGAAAGATTTGAGGCCTGCCCCGCGAGAAATCGAGGGGCAGCAATCACAGCTGCGCTAGGTGCTCATGGAGGAATGGAAAGAACGACTGGGGCAACCAAGCGCAGGGCACGACACGATTGTGTCGGTAAGACCCGTCATGGAGGATTGGCTGGAGAGTCACCACGGTAGCCTCTCCTACCGGCTGACGCAGAGACGTGAGTTCCTGCATTGTATAGGCCGGGAGCCGACGCCCGTGTACCACCATTGTCGGGGCATCTCCGTGGACACAACGCTCCACACACTGGCAGAGTGCCCCGAGTGGATGGAGCGCCACCGTATCCTCGAAGCAGCTGTCGGAGCGGGAAGCCTCACGCTGCAGACCCTGGTGCTGGCCGTGGTTGGCAGCGAGAGTGTATGGAACTATTATGCGGGACTTAATGATTAGCTTTTTAAAAAAAACTATTATTTGATTAAATGAGATTTAATTGGATTTAGTACACAAAGCATAGAATAAAACTTGGAAATATGAAATAGGATAATCAAGGATCCGACCCGTACCGTGATTCTGAATGAACTGGCGCGCGTCCTCCGCACTCAGCTTATATGTCATCATCAAAGTGCTGACTTCGCGAGGCGAGGGATGATGGTCAGCGCATCTCCCGACATTGACAGGGTATAACAACCCCCCGCGCAAAACTGAAGTTCGAGGAAAAAGGTCGAAGTTCAGTAAATTAAACGACTTCTCTCAATCGAGGCAATGGTATTGGTGAATCTTGACCTTCTAGGTTTTCGTCGATGTTGGTAGGGGTCGGTTCCGAAATAGGAATATTAAGCTTATTCTTAAACATAGGATAAACAATTTTCACAAACTTAAATACTACAAAAAATATTACAATAATAGAAATAAACGTGGTAAATGCCAAATAATGCGTCTCATATTTTACAAGGATTGGTTCCTTTTTAATAATATTATCCAGGTTAGATAAAAGTTTTTCGTCATGATTGTTTATCGTTAAATCGTCTAAATCAATATTTTGTAAAATAACAGGCAACGCATTATTGGTGTTGGTTTTTACATCTAGTTTACAGCAAGAGTCATTTATAATGCTAAAGTCTAAATTAGGTGTAGGTATGCTTATATTGATAGCGTCGATGGAAGAAATAAGTCTTACACTTTTAGTATAAACCGTGCACTGATTAGGGGTTTGTAACACTCCCGTACCGGTCACTATTATTTCACGTAATTCTGAAATACCGCACTCGATAGAAATCTTATTCGGACGCGACTGCACAAAAATCCACTGATTGTTTACAATCGGCTTCCAAATGTCTAATTCTCCAAATATTGTTTTAGTTTTACACTGCACAGGAACGGCACTAATTGTTTTTGTTAATAGTTCGCTTTTACACGTAGGATTGCCATTTGTCAGCAACACTGTTGATATTTCGCAAAGATAGAACTCAGAGCTTACAACTTTACATTTTGTTAAACTATCTAAGTTACAAAAACTTAACTTATCTCTAGAAATAGCAATAAACGGACTTGAAGGAGAAATGAGACTATAAATATTAGAGTTTGCCTCTCCATGAGGTGTAGGCAAGCTAGACTATGATACAAATTAAAATCATCATTAGTAACTAATGGTATTTGTAGTACAAATACTAACTTATTATTATAGAAATAACATGCAACATTAGAAATACTTAGTATTAAATGAATATTATCTAAACTAAGAGAGATAGGTATACCAGTGTCCCTAGGTAAGTGTCTATCGTTATCAACCAATTCTTTGTATAATTGGGCTGGAGTTAATATATTCGGATGCAGGATGTTTTGACTATTTAATATAATAGCATTGATCAAGTCTTCTAGTTGAAACGATAATGCAAGTAAGGAACCTTCGAGGTTGGTAAGTATGGAATTGACTTTAGTTTCAATAATTAAGGTATTAGATATTTCAGTAAAATTATATACTTCTTTCATAATTGTGTTTAATGATTCGTTAAGGATTTCTTTATTCTTCTTTATTTTATTAATTGTTTGTTTAAAGGATTCCAATGTAGAAGTGGTAATTAGGATATTTTCTTTCATTAAATTAGCGATTTTCTTTTGATCTTGTTGGACAGCTTCTATAGCGGAATCGTATTTTATTGCGTCATCTTCATCGAGGGTACCGAAAATGTGTTTAAATAAGGTACCTATACCGCCAAATTATGCTGATCTTTTATTACGTTTTGAGATTAAATGAGAAATAGAGTCGTACTCGAGTTGGATATCATTAAGACGTACTATCAATGGAGATAGTATATTTTCACACTGAGGGTCGTTAGACTTTTGGCACGCAAGTCTCACTGATCCTACAATTGCCTTTAGGATGGATAAATGAGGATTTATGTAGGAAATGTCCACATAGCTGACTATGTTAAGATTACCTTTTATTATCTTAAGTTTGCCTATACTATCGAAGTAGATGTCGGAGTTAGAGGGGTATGGCTTGACAAAATCTGGATGCGCATTGGTTGAGACGCTGAAAAGGAAATGAGAATAAATAAATATTTACTCTGAAGTTAAATTAGCAGATGTAGAAGTAGAGGGTTGTGAAGTTTCTGCGGGTTTGATCTGATCGAAGTGATGTATTACGTGTCTTCGATTAATTAGAAGTGTGACTGTATGATTGCTGTGAACCTTTATTATTTTGTACGGTCCTTTCCAGAGTGGTGATAAGGCCTTCCTGAGCCTTAAGTGGTTTTTAAGGTAGACGTAGTCACCTACTTTGTATTGTGGTGGTGATTTAGTTCGAGAGTCGTAATAAGTTTTTGAAGTTTCCTTAGATTTTAATATATTCTCTAATGCTTTTTCTCTTGTGTATTTAAATTTGTGTTGTAGCATTCGGATATAATCAGAATAAGTTGTACCGGCACTACTTTCATAAATGGAATTTGGTATTAAGGGTTTGTGTCCAAAGATTAATTTGTATGGGCTGAATTTTGTAGTAGAATGTATTGTCGTATTATATGTGAGTATAGCTGTATAAACGTATGTTGGCCAGTTGTCCTGATTTTCATTTACAAATGATTTTAAGTATTCTTTCAGGGTCGAGTGGCTACGTTCTAAAGCTCCTTGAGTTTGAGGATGGTAAGGTGATGACCATAACTGTTTTATTTTCAAAAATTGACAAGTGGTTTTAAATAGATCTGAAGTGAAATTAGTACCTTGGTCAGTGAGAATTGACTTTGGAACTCCAAAGAGGGAAATAAAATGAATTAAGCAGTCTGCTGATTCTTCAGCTGTTGTGCTACGCAGAGGATAGGCCAAAGAGTACTTCGTGAGATCGTCTTGCAACGTCAGTATATACTTGAGTTTGCCGGTGCCAGATTCAGGTAATGGTCCTACTATATCTAATGCGACCCTCTGGAACGGGGCAGTTGATGTAGTGGTTATCTCCATACGAGCTCTGTTTACTCTCCTTAAGGCTTTATTCTCTTGGCACATCTTACATTTCTTAACGTAATCCTCTGTCTCCCCTCATTCCTTTCCAGTAAAATTGTTCTCTTATTCTACTATACATACGCGATGAACCTAGATGACCAGCTATAGGAAGATCGTGATTCTCCCGTAAGATTTTAGGTCTTTCGCTTAAAGTTGGGTAAATAGTTTTGTTAAGATAGATGTGTATACATATTTTAGTGTTTTGGAATACATAAGTAAGGATGTTATAGATTTTGGTATAGGAATGTTGATCAAATGCGTTTTTGAAATCAGAAACTGCGATATTCGTTATAGGACCCGATTGTATAATACTATCTCGTACTCTTTTCAGGCTGTCATATATAGTAGGGTAACAGGATTCGTCAAAATGGTGTACTTTGGTAAAGAGTAAGTAAATGTCTTTGTCTTCATATTTTGTTTTAATCGACGAGTTTAATTCTTTTTCAGAGTTGAGGATTTCGTCTTTATTAGGGTTGTTGAGTAAGATTTCAGGGACGTAAGGATTTGATTCATCTAAGTCTATAGAGGTAGGGATTAGAATTGTTTTGAAAGGGGATTTTAATAGGTTTTCGTTGTGTTCTTTTAATAGGGTGTCGAAAGTAGTTTCTTTGTTGCTAATAGATTTTAGGAATTTTGAATAGTCGTCATTGTTCAAGTTTGTGTTAGTTCGGGGACTAGAATTTGTCGTTGAAGGTATGTTAAGATCTTCGAAGTCGAGGTTAAGATCTCCACTTTGAGGACTTAATTCCAGAGGTCCTAAATCGATCAGGTCTGGTTCTTCCTCTTCAATTATTGGAAGGTCTGGAGCAGAGCTTGGGCCTGGGATAGGATTCAAGTCAGGGTTACTTGTAGAATCTGGAATTGTGTTTGGGTTTAGGCTCATGTCTTGATGTAGCAAGTCGTCATTGTCAAAAGTAGAAGGAATGTGGGAAGGTAGTTCTAGAAGAGGATCTTCTAACGGGTTTACTGGTATATCGGTAACATCTGGTAAAGGGAGATTAGGTGATGGAAATTCGCCTTCTATGGGGTTAACTGGGAAGCGGGAAAGTGCATCGGCGTTACAATTGATCTTTCCCTTTTTATGAATTATATCGTAGTCGAATTCCTCCAGTTTCAGGCGCCAACGTATTAGTCTGGATCCCGCGTCCTTGCAATTAAACAACCACTGAAGCGGTTTGTGGTCCGTGGCTATCGTGAATCGGTATCCGTAAAGGTAGGGACGAAAAGCTTTTGTGCCGAAAACTATAGCGAGACACTCTTTTTCTGTAATACTATAATTGCATTCGGCTTTATTAAGCGTGCGAGAGGCGTAAGCTATAGGGCGATCTTTTCCGATTTGGCCCTGGGATAGAATAGCAGATACAGCGTAGTTAGAGGCATCACAGGTGAGTATAAATGGTTTTGAAAAGTCGGGATAAGCTAGGACTGGTGGGATAGTAAGTTTGTGTTGTTAGTTCTCGAAAGCAAGTTGTTGCTTATTCTCCCAATTGAAGGGTACGTCCTTTTTCAAGAGTGACGTCAAGAGTTTGGCTAATTTAGAAAAATCTGGAATGAAACGTCTGTAATACGATACTAATCCAAGAAATGATTTTACATCTTTTGGTTGGTTTGGTTTCATTTTGGTATTGGGAATTCGATGACGGCTTTTATCTTATCGGGGTTTGGTTTTACACCTTCATTATTTATAATGTGTCCAAGATATGCTACCTCCTTGCGTAAGAATTCGCATTTTTCAGGCTGAAGTTTTAAGTTATATCTTCTGAGTCGTTCAAAAACATCAGATAGGTTCTTTATACTTGTAGATAGGTCTGGTGCGTATACTACGATATCATCAAGATAAACAAAACAGCGAGAACCTTGAAGGCCAGATAAGCATGTATTCATTAGTTTTTGGAATGTTGCAGGGGCCCCTTTGAGCCCGAACGGCATCCTATTAAACTGAAAATGGCCCTGTGGTATAGAAAAAGCAGTTTTTTCTGCATCTTGTGGAGATACAGGGACTTGATGGAACCCGGATGCCAGGTCTAGGGTAGTGAAATATTGACTTTTCCCTAGCTGGTCTAGAATTTCTGTTATTTGTGGAATTGGGTAAGTTTCGCCTATAGTAATGTCGTTGAGTTTTCTGTAGTCAATCACGACTCTCCATTTCCGTAGGCCTGATGCATCTAACTTTTTAGGGACGACCCAGATTGGTGAAGACCAAGGTGAGTGTGATGGCGTAACTATGTTTTGGTCTAACATTTTATTAATTTGGTTTTCAACTTCCTTTTTGTGACATTCTGGAAATCTATAGGATTTTGTTTGAATTGGAATCTCTGAGTTAGTTCTAATTTTGTGTTCGGTTGCTGTAGTAAAAGTGAGTTGTTCGTTTGAGAGGTGGAAAATATCGGAATAGTCTGAGCAGATTTGTAAGAGAGCTTCTACTTCCTCATGGTTCAGATGTGACATCCTGAGTTGTTTAAGAACTTCATTTGTTCTAGTTAGGGAACTTGGATTTGGTAAGGAGTCGGGCATAGCCATGCAAGATTGAGTGTCCAATTGTTCTAAGGTAAGGTTAAGATCAGAGTGGAGAAAAGCAGATTTTTCCGATGTATTTACAACGGTTATATTGATACGGTTGTTTTCTTTCACGCTGACGATACAATTTGCAACTAGTAATGATTCAGAGATGTGTTGGTCTAGGATTGTTCCCTCTTGAATTTCAGGGTTACTTACAGTGCATTCAATTATTGCTTCTGTGCGAGGGGGTATGGTATAAAGTGGTTCGGAGAAGTTTAAATTAATTGAATCATTTCCTATTCGTAGTATTCTTTTACGATAGTCGACTTGGCAAGCAAAATTGTTTAGTAGATCGTTCCCGATTATGCCATCCTGACTGAGGCTTATATCTTTAACAACGTGGAATTCGTGAACTTTTGTTGAATTTTTGAATACGTGCATTTCGAAACTTCCTAATGTCGGCGTTACGTCGTCACCAGGATCAATCCCTTTAAGTGTTATAATTACATTACTTAACCTTGGTGTTTTGGATATTGAATTTAATTTTACTAAACTTACACAAGAACCAGTGTCTACTAGGAATGATAGGGGTCGATCTGCGAGAGGAGTTTGGATGAGCACATGTGGTAAGTATCTTTTCTCGGTATTTTTATTTATTTCGTATATCTTAACATTGTTTTCTTGTGATACAGAGGAATTAGGATTTGTTCTTTGGGATACAGAGGAATTAGGATTTGTTCTTTGTGATACAGAGGAATTAGGAATTGTTCTTTGTGATACAGAGGAATTAGGATTTGTTCTTTGAGATGCAGAGGAATTAGGAATTGTTCTTTGTGATACAGAGGAATTAGGATTTGTTCTTTGTGGTACAGAGGAATTAGGAATTGTGGATACAGAGGAGTTGGCATTCGTTCTTTGAGATACAGAGGAATTAGCAATTGTTTGTTTTGATACAGAGGAATTTGTAATTGTTCTTGATGATATACGGGATACAGAGGATGCAGTGAGACTTGTTGTATCGACTTTGATTTTGTACGGGTAATTTCCCGGGCGATACCGATCGGGAAATTTTACTCGTTTAAATATTGATTGTTGTCGACTTCATCAACACCGTTATCATCTGAGTAGTTAATAGCGAAAGCTCTGCGTTGTGAGCTTTGAGGGTTGTTTTGTGGTAGATTATTTTGATGGTAATTTGATGTTGAGGTTGACGGGTTAGGTTGGTTTCTGTTATTGTTGTATTGCCTTTTGCGGCAATAATCAATGGTAGGCCCTACGTTCTTGCAATAACGGCAGATTAATTCCCCAGTATTTATTTTCCTAGGGGAGTCTTGTCGTGAATTTGATGAATTTGAGGGACGATACGTTTGAGGTTGGAATTCGCGTCGGGGAATGAATTTTGACTTTTCGACGTTGTTGAAGCTTGGTTTCCTGTATGAGGTTGATAATATCTTTTCTTCTGCTTCAGCGAAACCAACAGCTGAATTTAGAGAGTCAGGGTCACGACACCGCACTATTTATGATAGTCGTGGATGGAGGCCTATCATGAATGTATGTAATGCGAGGTCTTCCATTGCCGCCACGCGACCATTTACTTCTGACTTCTTTTTTATGGACATTTTAATTTCAGTAAGTAGCTTAGACAGGATTGTTTCCACCTTAAGGGCGTATTGGTTAACCGTTTCGGTTGAACCCTGTCTACAGTCTTGTAATTCAGAAAGTAAATGAGCATAGTGTTTCCTATCACCGAATTGTTGCTTTAAAAATTCAATAAATTGTTCAAAAGACTCAAATTCTTTGATACTACATGTACTTTCGGCTCTATCCGTTAACTGGCTTAATATGTATTTGAATAGAATTGGTTTCTGGAATTTGTTCGCTAGATTATAAGCACTTTGACAGTTTGAAATAAATGGGGTTAGCTTTTCCCTAGAACCATCGAATGGTTTAATGAATTTAAGTAAAACATTTAATTCAATCTTTTCGCTAACTTCTAAGCGTGTGGTAGGGCCACTGGGAACACTGGAAACTTTTTCGGTTTTCTCTACCTTCTCGGGGATAGATTCGCCGTTGGTTGCCATTGTGGCAATATATAAAGAAAATACACACAAAAAAATATAGAACAATACACAAAAGAATTATCAAAACACACACAAAATAAAATTATAAGAAGCCGTCTCCACACTAGGTGAGCTTACTGCTACCGGAGACTGCGAGCTTATCTCACTACAACGTCTGGACGTAACAATAACAAATGTTATAGATACAATAATATGATAGAAGTTACTGAAGTTAAGGATAAAATAAGGCTCTGAGTTCTGAATTGTGACGAATTAGTACGGTTTCCACTCACTAGCAGAGGATAGTGATGAGCAGGAACATGGTGCTCGTTGGCTCGGCTTGCTTGACCAGCAGCCAGCAGTAGGTGTAAAGGTCACAACAGGGACCCTCTGGGCACTTAAATTTGCACGGCACACTTTCACAAATTCACTTGTGTGATTATGTATATTTTGGCACTTTTAGTATTTGAGTTCACTGTAATCCAGAGACGTATTCGGGTAAATGGGATTTGCGTATCCCACCGCTGCCACCAAATATTATGCGGGACTTAATGATTAGCTTTTTAAAAAAACTATTATTTGATTAAATGAGATTTAATTGGATTTAGTACACAAAGCATAGAATAAAACTTGGAAATAGGAAATAGGATAATCAAGGATCCGACCCGTACCGTGATTCTGAATGAACTGGCGCGCGTCCCCCGCACTCAGCTTATATGTCATCATCAAAGTGCTGACTTCGCGAGGCGAGGGATGATGGTCAGCGCATCTCCCGACATTGACAGGGTATAACAGAACGCTGCCGCCTTGTTCTGCGAGGCAGTGATGCGCGCAAAAGAGGCGACATAAAAGCTACGGGAGAGGTCTAGCTCCGTCGAATCGATTATCGAATAGAATCGAATAACGATCTCCGTCCTCCATGAGTGCGGACGTGAGGGTGACGGTTGGGACTAGTCGTTACCTTAGCAGCAGAAGCAGGCCTAGGGTGGTCTTTAGGGGAGGGGGGATTTAGATCCCTTACATCACGTCGGCGTCGCATCTACTGGCGGCCGGGGCCGGTCGGGGTTTCTGGGATATCCTTTCTACGGCACACCAGGTTCCCCGGCCACACAGGCCGATGTGAAGAAACACCGTGCGGTTTTAGTCGGTTCGATTCCGACTCGCCCACCTCGCCGTTAGCTCCGGTGAGGTGAAGCCCGTGGGGGCTTCCGCACGAAAAAAAAAAAAGGGCAGGCATATTTGGCACAGAGTAAAATATTTGAGGGTACTGCTTTATCTTATCTAGAGCCAAATATGGTATTACACCACTCAAGATGAACGAGCTTTAGCAGAAATGCGAAATTAGACTGAGAGGTCTGGCGGGATTCTTCAATTCTGCGAGACTTCCTAAAAAGCCCTGATGAAACTGATATCGAACTGGGAAAGAACGTGTTTCCCAAAATGGTATATGGTACTGAGTAGGTTTTTTTTTGTATATCTCAGCATTAAAATCTGTGACTGAACAATAAATGACACCTATTTTTCTACACTTAGAGTAGAATTTTCACGGTCAAATTTATATGGCACCGACTTCGATATATATTATATTCTATTTAATTAATAAAAAAATTATCAAAATAGGACTACTCTGTAAAAAGTCAGTGAGTGAACAATTAATAATTCGCTGTTTTCCTACCCTAATGTAATTTTTCTTCCAAATTTATGTGGGACCTCCTTCGAGCTATATACCCTTTTTAATAGAATAATAATTATAAAAATCGGAACATTCTGTACAACATTACTCGTATTCATCGGTTAAAAATTGCTGTCGACTCATGCGCTTAGATTATGGGATATTTTTCTCAAGTTTTCACTAATGATCATACTATCATCAGTTAATGCAGTAATACGCAAAAATCTAAGTTTAGAAGTTTAGATCTAGCCCTATCGTTTTCTTTTGTTTTTATATGGCAGGATTTTTTTTCAAGTTTGAATCTGGCAAATAGAGAAAATAGTCACCAGAAAGGTAATATTATAGCAGTCTGGGTACAGTTTTACCGTTTCATATATGGTTCGTCGTTCGACAGCGTATATAGCAGAGCATATTTATATTGAAAATTCTTTCGTTCACCATATCCTGAAAGAATTCATGATGCATTGCGCTGGTTTATTTAAAAAAAATAGCGGACAATTTTCTTTAAGCAAGATGAAGTGAAGATTTTCGGAACGGGCTTTGTTGGTGAAAGCCGCAATGGGTAGCGATGAAATATATCGTCAGATGGTTACTTTTTATTCCTATCTGAATCACACCTATCATCTTGAATCTGGCAAATACTTATATTTTTTCACAGCTGGTTTCTCACTGCACCTTCTTTATAGTATTGGGAGCTTATGGGGAGATTATTGGGATCTATCTTAATTACACACTGGGAGAATTTACAACTACTATGCAAAAACGTCCTTTTGCATAGTAGTTGTAAAATTCTGCCAGGTAACTTCCCAAGTGGAGCAGTATTATTGAGTTTTGTAGGGATATTGGGCCCTAGCATCACCTTTGGGGCCCAAGCCAATCTCACCTGCTAGTTGGTGCACCTGCTAAATAACGGAAGAAGCTCTGGCATAGGCTTTCCTCTCTGAGTTGGGAGGCCAGGTAGCAGTCGCTCCCGGAAAAGCCGACATACCAATCAAAAATAATAAGTGGACCCCGGGCTGCAAAGCCCAAAATTTGGACGCAGCTTTGAAATCGCTTAGAGGAAATTGATTATTAGTATGCGAATTTACCACTTAAGCACGACGATAGCAAGAGGCTCAGGGTGTGTCTGTTACTAGGCATTTCAATTAGACCAACGTGGATTGAAATCATAGTTGGCAAAATAGGTGTCAATAAACCTTTGAGTGCAAATTATATATAGGTGAGGTGAGTATCTAAAAACATTAAGACGAAAGTAGTCAGAAAATAAAAATATATTCTTTTATGTCAGAGTTCGAAATTATGTATAAGAGTTCAATAATGAAAATCTCATACTTCTAGTCACCTTATAAAGCTTTTAGAATTCAGTAAAAAAATGATAACAAAAGAAAACCTAACAAAGTATTTTTAGGGATTTTCTTTAGAAAAGCCCTATTGCTATCGAGTTGTCGTCGTCGTCGACGTCGTCGACGTCGTCGTTGCCAATTTTCTGTCACGGTTTTGGGTATGAAGGAGATGAGCTATCGAGTTGCTGTTTTCGGTAATAGATTCGTGTTGGGGTGAACCATTGCAAGATAAAGAAAAAATCGCAAAAAATCTCAAAAAAAATAATCGCAAAATCGAAAATCCCTTGTATTCGGCTGAGCTCGTCTCAGGAATTCAACTTGTTTCCTTAAAATTCTATAAAATTCTATGTATACTTGGAAAAATGTCTAAGGGTTTTATGCAAAATATGCCACGCGCAAACTAAAATCAAAATATAATATCAAGAAGCCGCTAAGAATTTCGCAACATATTTATTTATAGCGTTTGAGACCCGTTTTGACTTTACACGGGAAACATAAAAAAAACCCTATGACTTGATAGCAGCACTGCCTACGGGTTCCAATCATTTTACTATGCCTGTGATATTAGGTAGATGCGCTTGCTCGGTCTTGAACAGATTCGTGATTCGGTAGATACAGGATTGGACAGATTGGGCATGATTAAGCAGATTCGGGATTAGACAGATTCGTGGATTGGGGAAATTCTTGAGCAAAAGGATTCGCTTTACGACAGAAGTACAGTTGTAAATATGCACAAGCAATGTTAGGCTAGGTATTTTGTCTGTCCGGTGAGCAAGTATGGTCACACCGAGCTCCCACATGCAACTACCCGAAGACTGTCGAATACACGTCGGTTCTATATATATTATACTCGCACAGACACTAAAATGCCTATAACCTTTGCGCAAGTGCGAGCTATAAGTATAATTTCCTCGAAATAGTATTATGTGACATAATATAAATATAATGTGTAATGCCTAAGAGTCTCAATGGTTCATTGAGACGTTATTTTTATGTTCGGTGATTTATTAATGATTTAAAAGAAAAAAAATTGAGAATAAGATAGCACAGAAATATAGGAATGAATACAACACAACTCAGAATATGATAACCCTTTACTCTTTACTCTTTACCCTAATCTTTATCATATAAAATTTATAGTTCCAAAATAAAATAGTCATGGCTATTTCAATATTCCAACTCATAGAAAGCATTGGCAGGTTGCAGCGCAAGTTAAAAGGCTTGCATTTTATACGTGCGCTACAATATAAGTGTACGTTCGTTCCTAGGCAAAGGGTACACTGTGTGATAATATGTGTGAAATAGTCGTAAATTTAAAACCTATAATACCATTAAATCACAGAAATGTATTCCCACTGGCGCTCAAATTTATGAGTTCTACTTTGGAGAGACGAAGGTTTTTTCTCAATTTAAGTATTGTATTACTTTTGTGGCGTAGCGGCAGAGCGCTCGACTGCTAAGTTAGAGGTACGGGTTGATTTCTGCTCATTGGTCTGGGTGTTTCTGTTTATAATATATAAGTATTTATATTCTAGAACCCATAAAATAAGCTAGTTAAGCTATGATTACTTTGAGTCTGGTCTGGGCGCTGTGTAGAATATTGTAGAATATTTACTAGAAGAATGCGTAGGGATGAAACTAATGTCGTAAGGAAGGCATTAAGTATGGAAGTGGACGATTACAAGGGGAAAAGTATACCTAAGAGGAGAGGATGAATTGTGTGAAAGATGATATGGCTGGGAAGGGAGTGAATGTTGAGATGACTACAAGCAGAAATGAATGGAAAAAGCACACATGTTGCACCGACCCCAAATATTTGAGATCAGGGCAGGAAGATAATGATACAAGTTTAAATGAATTGTTTAGGTTGTGTCCATTCACAGCGATAAAAGGATGTCATCATGAAACATTTAGATATATCCAGTCTTACTAATTATGATAACCAACTGTATTATATGGATTACTTTCTAGATGAATATTTATTGATTTTCTTCTTTTCTTTTCTGAAAATGCCTAAATTTTCAGTTTATAGACTGAAAGCTTTATCTCTGCTTTTAGTATGCTACTACATAAAACACAGCTTTCCTTAGCTTTGTTTTATAAATAAAAATATTAGGTTATTTTTTAATACTTAGCACATATTTAAATATTTCTTTCAACAGTGCGTGTAAAGGGGTGTGCAGGGACCTATTAACACATTCAGGGCCCAAGCCAACCTCACCTGCTAGTCGATACACCTACCAAATAACAGACGAGGCTCTGGTGCAGGCTCTCCTTTCAGGTTTCAGAGGTCACTCCCAAAAAAGGCAATATACCAATCAAAAAATAGTGGGGCGGAAATCACACAGTGATTGTCAAACTTCGGGCCAAACTTATTTTTAGGGACAATTTGTATGGTAGGTACCCGAAACCTTGAACTACAAACCCCAAAATCTAATCAGTTCTTCCCATTAACCAAACAAAATGATTGGCGAAAGAATTTTTTAAATCGGATAAGTGGTTCTTGAGTTATTGCGTAAACAGACATCCAGACCAACAGACAGACCGACACAAAAATTTTTTTTTGCTTAATTAGACTTAGAATCATGTGAAACGTCGAGAAAAGTGATAAAAAGTGGGTGTAAGATTTTGTTTTTTTTTGCGTGATTTTAAGACTTCGGTGTCCACCTGGTTGGTGGCCCGAAGTAAATAAAAAGCGGATCCCGGACTTAGGACGCAACTGGAATATCGCTATGTGGATGATAATGATGAATGCGTATTTTTTTTTTTATTTGCAACTATACTTAGTACTACATACAAGTAACAGTGTGTACTATGCATAACCAACTTTTGCGGCTCTATAGTAACATGCATATTGGATGTCACGTGTTGTTTTAATACTCAGATGTAGAAAAGAGGGCGGTAGTCGGCCACAGTCGAGTGCCGATAGCATCCGAACAGCTGTATTTTCAGATGCACAACATATAATTTATTTATGAAAAATTATGGTTAGGTGGGTATATTTAGGGGCATTTAACAGGAAAATCACACTCGTAAACATGTAATAATAAAACATGTCTAGACTGAAATTGATTGAATAAAATAAATTGTGATGTGCTTTCCTACGTTTTTTTTTAACTTGTGCCATAAGATCTTACTCATTACCCAATTTTATTATTCTAGCTCAACGGGAAGTACCTTATAGAGACTGTTTTTTTTAACTTGTGCCATAAGATCTTACTCATTACCCAATTTTATTATTCTAGCTCAACGGGAAGTACCTTATAGAGACTGTAATACTTAGGTTATGATTAGGTTTCAATCCCTTGGCAATTGTCCAAATATATTGCATAAACGGCTGTATCTTTTGATTACATGGACTTAGGAGCCTAGTTTTTCTAGGCTTTAAGGCATTGCAGATCTGAGTAAAAGGTCCGTTCCTAAGAAAAAGGCCTGAGAATAACAACGAAGTAATAATGTATTTTTTTCTGTTTGAGATACAGAACGCCAAAATCTGTATGTTATACCTAAAATCATATACTATTAACACTTCTAGAATTGTAGCTAGCTAAGTGAGTTTTTTAAATATATATTGGTACTCCAGGTCAAAGAGCTGACGACGGCCATAGTATTAATAATACATGAACTCGCTCCAGGAAATGCTACTAGATAGCCTGAATAACCAATTTCTGAAATGTCCAACTCAGGTAGAGGAGAATTTTATTTTTGATGGCGGTGTCTAGAGAGGTTTACTTTGAAAATTTCCGAGTGCAATTTCAATGTTGTGTCTGTATGTTGAATTTTTAAAGCACCCTTTCAGTTCCTGTATTGCATTAACTACAAGTTTAATGAAGTAATTCCAACATGTAAGTCTACATCTCGGCATTTATTGACTAAAACTCTAGTTACTGTTGCCCACGTTTGCTGAAACATAAGTTACGTTGGGGGTATCCGAAGGGATTTCCGCACGATAAAAAAAAAAAAAAAGGTACAAATAAATAATGGCGGAGCGCGCCCGGGAGATGGCGGAGCGCGCCCGGGAGAGACTTAGAACTCTCCCGGTCCGCCGAGCCCGCAACTTGCTCGCCGCGCGTCGCAGTCAACTCAGGCGCCGGAGGTCGCTTAACGACCTCCGTCCTCCATGAGCGCAGGCCTGAGGGTGGCGGGTGAGGCCACCTGTCACCCCAGCAGAAGCAGGCCGGGACGGTGGGGCGACTAGCGCCCCTCCCCCAAACCGGGGCAAGACGGGAACACCGTGGTTCCCAAACCCGAGGGGGCCATCTCGAAACCGGAGATGGCCCAGGGTCGTCGGGGTGCGAGGGATATGCTCTATGGGCAACCTTACACCCCGGCGTCTGTAGACCCGAGACGGCGTGCGGTTTTAGTCGGTTCAACCCCCACATAACCGCCCCCGCTGGCCGGCGGGGGCTACCCGAAGGAATTGCCGCACGAAAAAAAAGGTACAAATAAATAAATAAATATTCTATGAAATTCTACACAGCACTTTCTAGACCCAAAGTAAGTATAGTTTTAACTGGCTTGTATTGGGTTCCAGAATACGGATACATATTATGTTCAGTGCGTGAACCGGGCGAGCGCAGTAATAAAAAAAACAATTAACAGCTCTGCTACCAGTCTCCTTTAACCCGGAGACAAGGGTGAGGAGTGAGACCACGAGAAGGTAGTATTCAAGCCGCTTCGTTCCGAAGCGTGATCTAAAGCTGACAGTGGAAACGCAAATAAAACTAAAACTTAATATCTAACTATAATAAAGTGTCTAATGATCCGGATCTACACCAATATGAAGTCAACAAACGGTACAAAATCATTAATCAAACACAGGAAGTCGGTGCGAATATAAAACGGTTCAAACAACAAAACACCGCAATTTTATAAAAACCGTTTAACCGACAAACCCTCAAAACGGTCAAAAGGCATCCGAGGAACCGCCCCGAACTTAGAACAAATCAAACAAAAGTAATATCAAAACTTCCCGGGAATTTGAATTCCCGTTACCGGGAACCGGTTAGTTCGGTCAGAATCGACCACCAAAATATTTCCCGGAAATCCCGAGAAATATTGTACTATAAAATTAGCTATTTTAAATGCTCGGATACAAACAAATCAAATTATGACGGAATTTTAGCACGTACTTGTTTCAATAATCAAATTAAGCCGCAATTGACACCCGATCGAAATCGACCAGGAAATATTTTAATTACAATAATAATTCCAAGTTTTAAGGTGAAAATAGTCAAATTCAATTGTACCAAAAGGCAAAATAGTGATGAGAAATTAACAATAAAAAATGGCAAACTCTAACCGCGTGTTAAGTTTCAATTCTGCTCTTCACCCTAAGGTTTAAATAAACTATACTCAAACAATTGTACACGAAATATATTATAATATATTATATCTATATCTATATTATATATATATATATATATATATAATATTATATATATATATATATATATTATATTATATAATATATTAATAAATGGGTTACTGACCTTCAATGGACCGGGATTTAGCCGGGAAAGCAGCAAAGATTTTAAGGTGTGCCTATTTAGTGTATCTAACTATATGTGACATGAATGTATGTATAATTGAATATACAATCAACTAATTATGCAGTAAAACAAAATGTGATGTTTACTTCCCTTAGTATGTGTTTTACACGGCAGCAAGGGTTCCAAGTCCAACGAACGCGATGGGCATATTCACTTTATTTAACAACGAGATCTAACTATCTCGATAATTAATTTTCACCAATTAATAAACATTCAACAAACTAAGTCACAACAATGTTCCCTCAAAGCGCTTGGCAATGCCAACCAAGAAAAGCGCGAACACAGGGTCCACCAACGGGCTAACGAGCCTGACCCTACTAAAACCTCACGAGCACATCGTCCACCAACGAGCCAACGAGCTCGGACCCTCACAAAGCGACCTCGGGCTCAACTCGCGATGTACCGGCGTCATAGTTCACGTACAAACATAGCAGAAGAGCGGACTGCTTGGTCCAAGTTTAAAGCTTTCGATGCAACTGGGACTAACAGATGATCTTGTGATCATAGTAGAAGACTTTGAGAAGATTAGAAGATTTTGCTCTTAGTGTAAAAAACAAATCTTTATAAGAAGAGCCAACTCGACTCTATACGCTCTAACTAAACTACTACAAGATCTCTCTAAGATCTCATAACTACAGCACAAGCAATATCATGTACTTGTCTTGGCTTACTTTAGATGAAAATGTTTTTGATATAAATTGCCGCATTGCTTATACAAAAAACAAACTCTCTCTCTTAGCCTTCATGAAAATACACTAGACAACCTACTATAGCCGGTGACAGTACTGGACGACAGTTAAAATTCTCGTAGTGTAAACTCATTTCGCCCGACGCGGCTTGTAAAGAAGCGAGACACGTAAGCGTGGAGGTGGTGGTGGAGGTTTGAGCGCGGATTCCAAATCAATTCCTTTTCGATTCGGAGTTGCGGACGCGTCGGGAATAAAGACTTCGTGTACAATTGTTTGAGTATAGTTTATTTAAACCTTAGGGTGAAGAGCAGAATTGTTTAATTTCGTGTTTTCCTAACATGGATTCAAACAGAGAATAAAACTTTATGATCGATATAAATAATAAAATAACCGCACCAAAAATAATGTTGTTATTCTGAATCTACTTTTTAATCCAGGAATAAGTTCGGGATCTGTAATTAAAGCGGGTGATGCCACAGTTATATTACTGACTAGCTGTGTCCGCGACTTCGCCCGTGGTCAACATCTGGTTTTATGATTTTTTGCGCGGAACCCCATTTATTTTAGTTTTCTGAAATTAAAGTTGCCTGTGTTATGCCTTGTTATAATAGGTCTTTACCTATGAAATTGCCGAAATTTTCTTACAAATACATGAGTTCGTTATTCCTATAATTTAAGAGCTATTTCTATTATTTATATTTTGTTTGAAAGTTGATTTCAAGATTTTACAACTTTGTATTAAATTTTGTTTTTATTGGCCGCTTGATAAATTAATTCGATTTTCAAAAACAGTACTTCCTAAATGCTATCCATTTTGATGATACATTTCGTATTACTTTACAGCTGTCACTTTTCAAAAATGTAATAAAATTTGGATTTGTCATTCCTAAAAAAAGCGGCCAAGTGCGAGTCGGACTCGCCCATTAAGGGTTCCGTAGTAGCAAGTCACATGATAGTGCTTTTTTTTAATTTTTATATTTGAGTTGATTGAATGAAAGGTAAATTGCGGTTTACGATTTATGACGTGTTAAAAAAAACTACTTAGATCTCGCTCAAACCAATTATCGTTGGCAGTTTACATGGTAATGTACATTATATATTTTTTTTAGCTTTATCATTATCTTATTTTAGAAGTTACAGGGGGGGGGAGACACACAGTTAGAAATTAGAAAATTAGATATTAGAAACCTCAATTTCATTTTTGAAGACCTATCTATAGATACCACACACGTATGGGTCAGAGGAAAAAAAAATTTAGAGTTTCAGTTCTAAGTATGGGGACCCCCAAAATTTATTGTTTTTTTTTCTATTTTTGTATGAAAATCTTAATGCGGTTCACAGAATACATCTACTTACCAAGTTTCAACATCATAGTGTTTATAGTTTCGGAAAAAAGTGGCTGTGACATACGGACGGACAGACAGACAGACATGACGAATCTATAAGGGTTCCGTTGCCAAATGGCAAAAAACGGAACCATAAAAATGCAAAAATGTTAGTACTGAAAATTGGGTTTCCTCCAATTTCTTCAAGAAAAACGGCAATTTCATATGTAAAGACCTAATATTAGCTATCTAATAGTGGAAGTACCAAAATCGGTACAACTGGTTCAGACATTACCTTGTTCAAACAGACAGAAAGACAGATAGATAAAAGTTAAAAAAAATGATTTTTGTTGAAGTACCCTTGTATACATTAATATGCACTCATTGAAAGAATGTTATTTAACGCTACAAACAGACACTTTACTTTTATTTATTTGTAAAGAGTTGTCATAAAATTACATACATACCGTCCACGCCTCTTTCTCATTGGAAATATCACTATAACAATGCATTTTTTAGGGATTTTCTTTAGAAAAGCCCTATTGCTATGGAGTTGTCGTCGACGTCGTCGTCGTCGTTGCCAATTTTCTGTCACGGTTTTGGGTATGAAGGAGATGAGCTATCGAGTTGCTGTTTTCGGTGATAGATTCGTGCTGGGGTGAACCATTGCAAGATAAAAAAAAATCGCAAAAAAAAAACGCAAAATCGAAAATCCCTTGTATTCGGCTGAGCTCGTCTCAGGAATTCAACTTGTTTTCTAATATTGACCATTTTGTTAGTCACGAAATAATTTAGCACTACTATTTTTTCCAAATAAAGTTAAACTGACACTATTCCATCAAAATATCATGAAATTATAATTACGGGCATTTACTAATATTGCATTTAACTAATTAAGAAATGATTGCGGTGGCAGATGTGCCACGAAATTGGAACGATCTGCTCGGTGCAAAACCGCAGAGAATGTGCAACTTGCTTGTCAGTCACTGTGAGGTATTCAGACGTTGCTTGCCAATCGGTGATCTAGACAACAGAAATTTATGCAATTTAGGCTCTGATTGGCATTTACCCAGTAATGCTTAATGTTACGTTAGACTACTTGGAACAAAAATGTCCAACTAGTTACATTAATGTAACTTCAGTGTACATAGGTGGAACTGAACGATACCACATGAAATATGGTCTCATGCATTTTCGATGCACTTTTTTCTTTATTATACTACCCGCGGACTACGGTCCGGTAATTGCCGGTCGCGAGTCTGATCACCTTTTAAGATGTGGTAGTATCTCTTTTTCTTGTTCGTGTTGATATTCATATCTTACTAGCCGATCTATTAAGCCAGCTTTAATTTGATTAAAAAAATGTAAGATTTATCATTCCGATACTCGAAAAAGATAAGGGATTGTGATTTGATAAAAAAAAGATAAGGGATTATGATTTAACAAAAAGATAAGGAAGAAAAAATGCTTTCAACGAAATATTATATTTTAGGGGCTATTAAATGAATAAATGTATTATTTACAATTTAATTACTATTTTGCGTTTAATTAATTAATTTTTAATTTATTTATTGCATGTATACAATTTCATAATTGATATATACTTGATTGAATATTTGACATCATTATTTCTATATTTTATAAAGTATTTCATTAATATATAATTTAATGTTCGACATAATTGATTAATTTGTAATCGATTAGTTCACAATTAAGTTAATTGTGGTAATAATTTATTCATTTGATTTAATTTTTAATTTTAATTTTAATTTAATGTGTAATGTAGGGATTTAATGTATGAATACTAACATAATTTAAACTTGCAATTGCTTACTAATAAATAATGGATCTTTGTTATTTGAATAAATAAACTATTATTAAATTATTATTAAATCTGATTCTTTGGTCAAAACGAAAACCGATAAACAAAATAAAATACTATCAACGTGATTCAGATTTAACTTTTGTTTCATTATCTTACAATTTTTTGCTTTATTAAGTAAACGTTCAGTTCCTTACGTGTTCTCTGTGTCATTAGAAATTTTCGAAGTCTCACGTAAGGAATACCGTTTAATTTAATTGCCGTTTAATTTAATTTAATCGAATACCGTTTGCTTTAAAATTGCTTTGCCAAGTGATAACAAGTAAATTTCTGTTCTAAATTACATGTACTGATTCAAGCGGAAATTACAATGATTGTAATGTCGAATGCAGAAAGATGATGGACGTGCCGTGCCTACTTCAATTCCAGAGGACCTTTTTTTGTAGTTTAATAATTGTAAATACCTAATTCTTTATTTGAACTTTTAATAAAGTTATTTATGGATTTAAAATAAGGTAAAAAATAAAAGATGATATACGGAGATTCTTTCCATTGTATCTCAGAACTTCAGAACTAAAAGGACCGTATAACAGGGTAATCAAAATGAAATCAAACAGGAAATAACACTTCAATTTATATCGAATGCTATATATTAGATGACAGTCCAAATATACCATCGCTATTGTTGTTTATTTTTCAGACTTCACTGGTTTTATGAAAAGGTTGGAACGTATTTTTCCAATCGTTCCGAGTAAGCAATATAGGTTTAATTAACGTTGTATAAACATTTGCACAGTTCTTCAGGACGTCACACGATCGGGTTAGACAATGGTGCTCAAAGATTTGAGTATGGCCCAAATAAATATTTAGTAATTTGAACTAAAATATTCGTAAATCATGTGTAAGTGGGTCACTGACTTTTCGGAATATTCGATACATTTCTTAGATACAATTTCTCATATCTTTCTTCTAGGAATTTCGTTATATACCGAAATTCACACATGATTTACGATCATCACAACTTTTCAAAAATTTGGCGCTTTTAGGCAAGATGGACAAAATTATTCAAAAAAATCTGTAAAATTTTGAATGCAGATTTAAACAATCGAGCCTGGCTGGAAGCGACTCTACCGGTTCGCTGTGGTGGGCTCGGCGTTCGTAAAATTACCGATGTCAGTTTACCAGCCTTTCTATCTTCGATCCATGGCACAGAAGAACTAACCAGGAAAATTTTAATACCCACACTGGTTAATTCTGAAGGGCCAGGCAAAATCGAAGCTATAAATGCTTGGAAAATGGCTTGCCCAAACACTACACTACCACCAACCTATTCTCCCAGAGACAATGGGACAGACCGCTTTGCAACATGACAAGGCAACATTTAATTAACACTTCTTATAATATATGTGTATATATGTGGGGGTATGGGAGTCTGGTGTCTGGCTGCAGGCTCTTCCATCGCCCAACATAGGCACTATGTTGGACGATACGACATTCAGTATTGCAGCTTGTTTTCGTTTGGGTGCTCCTTGTGTCTCTCCTCATCGCTGTCACTGTGGCGAAGCAGTCGACAGCCTTGCGCATCACAGCCTATCATGCGGCAGGAGCGCAGGACGCATGGCATGTCATGCACACCTAAATGATATTATCCGCCGGGCTCTTGTTACCGCCGGTGTTCCAGCCGTGCTTGAACCTGCTGGTTTGGTTCGCGATGATGGCAGGAGACCAGACGGTGTCGATGTCTTTGGTGCCTTGGAAGTTGGGTAGGCCTTTGGTGTGGGACGCAATTTGTGTTGACACCCTCGCGCCTTCTCATCTTTCAAGTACGACGGGCTGCTATTGTGCTACTGCGGTATCTGCGGAGATCCTCAAACGGCGCTAATATAATAATTTAGTCAGTAATTTGGTCAAAACCCTTGGTTAGTGGGGCCCGAGAGCACGGTCGCTTTACAAAGAAATCGCTAAGCGACTGGTCGATCCTTCGCGTGAACAAAAGGCTGGATTGTTCTTTGTGCAAAGAATTGGCATTGCCATTCAACGTAGCAATGCCGCCAGCCTTTTGGGTACGTTACCAGTCGACATCGATGTGGAGGAATTCTTTGACACCTAAACTTTTTACTTTGTACATACTCTTTTTTAGGATGTAAATATTTTACTTTAAAATTATAAATTATTTTATCAAATGTAATGAACCAGTAATTTAAATTGTATCAGTATATAAATATCTAAATAGTACCTAATACCTGTAAGCAAAGGTATCAAGGTATAATATATTGTAATATATAGCCAGGGGGGAAGGAGTACTTTGGGGGTGCCTCAAACTCTCAAAATATTATGTACGAATCAACCTTCTGTTAGATTTAAGATGTATAATCATGTTCATGCACATTTTTGTCCTTCGGTCAGTTCAAACTTAATCACATTTTATTCTTGTATTCGCTTTTCATATACAAGATGATTTCAGTTTAACTAATTAATCAGCGAAAAACGTTGAGATATATCACAGATTATATATGTAAACTAAATTCTTAGTTAAGTATTTATGATATGACTATACAAATTCTCTAATAACTATTTGCACTTTATACTATTTCTATCACAATTCTTGCCATTGGTAATGAAAGATAGTAACTATTCTGAAGTTTCAGAAAACAGAAAAATGTATTTCGAGGGCCTGTGATAATTTCACGATCAGGATCAACAAATTTGTAAATATTGCTGAAACAAAAATGCATTTCGAGAAAGCTGACAAACCTGAATTCAAATCTTGAGAAACTATTGTTGTAAAATGTACCATGACGCTATAAATACTATTCTTTCTTCATAGCATCCACATCATTTTTTTACTCATTTCCAAAAAATAAAATCTTTTAATAATTATATTGAGATGAAAGTTGAAATATTAAAATATTGCTATTTCTAAATCATTGTATTGTTTTCAAAAACTATTCATGAGATAATATATTGGAGTCAAGGTTAAAGTCATTATCAAATTGAGTAACCTACATCATAGCGGAACCACACTTATCTATGTGTTTTTCGATTCGGGCTAGGCCGTATACGCGCAAATGTTTGTCATGTAATCGTCATTTGTCATTTGATGTGCCAAATAATTTGTTACTGCTGATGCTCTGGTACTAGCAAATTTGTTCTGCTGATGCTCTGGTACTAGCAGTTTATTTTTATTCTATGATGTGTATCAAAAAACAAGTGAAGGGTGGACAAGTTGGACGTATACGCCTTTTTGCTATTCGCGCTTATGCGTTATGCATGCGAATAAAGCAAATATAGACGAATGAGTCCTCTACACTTCGACGAATGCGGTCGAATAAGGCGAAGAACAAATAGCACATAGCGAAGTGTCGTCCCGCCAGGTAGTAGTAGTTTCGTCCATCATCATACTAGCGTTATGCCCGTTTTCTTTTTATCCCCATTATGATTTGACTTTGCTGCAAACTTTCCAAAAAAATAAAACTCCAGACATAATTGAATTCATAACTTGAAATCTATATATATAAAAATGAAACCCGTTTTCCGTTGTCACGACATAGCATGAAAACGGCTTGACCGATTTGGCTTATTTTTTTTTTGTAGTCTTCTAATACTCTGTACAAGGTTCTTACGGAAAAAATATTAAGAAAATCTCTCAGTTTTTTTTTTCGTTCGCACACCGTACGGTTTTAGTCGATACACGACAAAATCACCCCCGCTGGCCGGTGGGGGGTATCCAAAGGGATTGATCCTCCCCAAGTGTCCGTTGACGGGCACCCCGGGTAAGCCCTTGAATTCAATACATGGCGGATCATTTTGACGTAGCGAAGCACGTACCGGGTTGCTAGTAGTTGATAAAGTTTGAGCACCGCTGTGCTAAATGAAACCGCCTGTAGCCTTCCTGCCTTCCTGTCACATTATTGTAGACACAGTCGCCAGTGACTTGTTGGATTTCGTGCTATGTGTTTACAGACTCGCTTATTTGAGACTCACTCCAGAGTCCTTTTAATTGTTTTAATCCTCAGAGTTGCTGTTGTGTGAAGTTTCTATTTATTTGATATTTGATTTCGAGTACGTTTATAACAGGATCCTTCAGTCATTAAAAAATTTAAAAGTAATTCAATTCATACAATCTTTGGATGGAAAATTCTTATACCTTTTTACCTTTATATTCTATCAATTGAGAGTATGTAATTAAAAAAATATATATTTGTTATTTTCCTACTAGCTGCTGCCTGCAGCTTCGCCCTCGTCGAATTTTGTTCTCGTTCCCGCGGGAACCTATTCCGGGGATAAAAAGTAGCCTATGTGTTATTCCAGACTATAAATTAATCTATCTCTGTACCAAATTTCAGTTAGATCCATTCAGCCGTTAGAGCATGATTGGGTAACAAACATACAAACATCTTCAAAAAGTTTCACATTTATAATATTGGTAGGATAGAATAGGATTCGCATTAAAATATTAGAAAGAAATGATGTAAGCATAATTATAGAGTAGATACGAATGTTGATGACACCTAGGCTGTTGTTGAGCTTGAGCATCTAAAGTATACCTATATTGTAATGGAACAATATCAATGAGCTGACATCTTCTCGTTCACTCTAAAAAATTCCAACGCAAAACATTTTTAAATATGATATTAACATTTTCTGTGAAATGGATATGAAATTATTAGTATCCTATGTCTAATGTTCAATAACATCTATATACTGTAATGTTAGAACTGTACCCCAGCAAATCATAAATTATATGGAATATAAGATACAAAATAATGCAATACAATAAATGAATAAATACATAATGCTTTACCAATTATGAATTAAGATCAAAAAGTTCTTGTTAGTTTAGCAAACTTATGTTTGTTTACATATATTTAATAGTAGAAAGTACGAGCTTCATATGATATCTTTGTACTGATCTCTAACTTCAATAAAATTGACGATTCCAAGGTCGATGGCTCATCTATAACGTCTTATTTTTTTACCTTACATTCTCTGATAGTATCAACGAAATTAAGTAGCAGTTAATTGATTTTATCTTGAACTAGATATTTACTTACCCATATATACTTTTGAATAAAAAGCATTCCATACATAGGTAATATGATCTTTGATTCATGATAGCATCAATCAGAGATCATTAACGAATTACTACAAAAATAGGTCTTTTTTATAATAGGTTTTTCCTAAAAGGTGTTATCTTATTTAGGTATTTACTTATCTGATATCTTTGCCGATAATATCTATGATATTTAATAAATAAAGTATAAATTCCAAAATAAATTCACTTCGTAGTCTGCAGTTTCAACTAGAACTTAAACTAAAATGTTATTACAAAAATGTATTATATTAGTATTTCTATTCAATGTGGTCAAAAGTCACTCAAGGATAGATCCATTAGTTAAAACTGATGTTGGTTTGATCAAAGGCTTAAGAGCTGACGATGGGGACTTTTCAATGTTTCTCGGAGTACCATATGCAAAAGTTAATATGGATAATCCTTTTGGAGTAAGTATTGACCTCGTTTTACAAATTTGTGCCTAAGTGCAATCATTAATAGACTATGATATATGAAATTAAGTTCGTTCCAATTTTCGAACCGTGCATGGTTAATGGTCAATGTAGTTATCCTACTAATACTATAAATATATGTATGTACTAATATTATGTCAATAATTGTTTAATGGCATACTATGGCATACTATAATGTGTTACACGATAGTGATATATTTCAATTTAAAAATAGTTACAGCAGTTATACTACAATAATAATTATAAATAATTTATTTCCTCACCAAACATTTCTTGAATGTTACTAGTATATTTTACATGCGTGACATTATTTTTACATGTACCTATCTAATGTGATCTAATACCTTAGACGAGCAATAAAATATATATACATATATATATATATATATATACGCCACCTTACACCCCAAAACGGGAATCCAAAGAGATTTCCGCATAGAAAAAAGCTTGTTTTCATTCTTAGAAAAGTCGAAAAAAAAAACGAGCACCCCTACCTACCTACCTATATATTTAATAGTAATAAGCACAGTACAGTAAATACATTGCAATTACAAGTCTCTCATTCGTGTTTAGTTTATTTTATAGATCTAAATTTTAATTTACTGATAAATTAACCTTAGAGTGATAACAATCATTGATGGAAATTCCTCACTTAATTTATTTAACGGCTGTTGTCTGTACCATGATATCATAAGTAAAGAGATAGACTATATCAAAACATATAACACTTGATGTGTGAGGAAAGCTCATAAAGTCAATAAAAAACAATGCTGCTTTCGCTTCTTTTTCTAATACCATTTAAAAATACAGGCCAATATTCGTAAAATACTTGTTCAAAACCTTCCTTACCTTTACCTTTTACCTTCTTGTTCAAAACATAAAATATGACTTAATTTATTCGTTTTTGCAGACAGCAACACCATACCCAGCATTTGAAAGTACTTTTGAAGCGTACAATGACTCCGTAATTTGTCCACAAGTGGGAGCAACACATGATATTACAGTTGGATCACTTGACTGTTTAAACCTTAACATATATGTACCATATTCTGCTACTTCGAGTAACCGTCTACCTGTTCTTGTCTTTATACACGGAGGTGGTTTCTGGATAGGTTCCAATAATAGAAATATATATGGCCCAAATTTTTTGGTTCAACATGATATTATTTTAGTTACCGTTAATTACAGAGTTGGTCCTTATGGTTTTATGTGTTTAGATACTCCTGATATACCTGGCAACCAGGGATTGAAAGATCAACGTTTAGCTCTTAGATGGATAAAAAATAATATTGGAGCATTTGGTGGAGACTCAAATCAAATAACGATATTTGGTCAAAGTGCAGGCTCAATATCTGTTGACATGCATCTGCACTCCGATAGTGAAAAACTATATAATAAGGCAATACTTCAAAGTGGTACAGTAATGACACCTCTATATCAAGAGCCGCTAAGAACAGCTCCAGTAATATTATCAGAATTTTTAGGTTTTCCAACAGATGACATAGGAGAAGCACTAGATTTTTTAGCCACGGTAGATACAAATATGGTATTAGCTGCTGTTGTATCTTTAGGCTTAACTGATAGATTTATGCCATGTATTGAAAAAGAGTTTGATGGAGTTGAAAACTTTATTACTAAAAATTGGATCACAGCGAGTTTACCTAAAGTTAAAAATACCCCAATCCTCATAGGTTTTACTAGCAATGAATGGATTATGCCTTATACGTCCGAAGAAGATGAGTATTACCAAAATTTGAATGTACTCGAAGAAAGCCTTCCATTGGGTTTTGATGTTAATGCCAGTGACTTTGAAGGTATGAAAGATCTAGTTCATCGATTTTACTTCGGCGATGAGCCAATGAGCGCAGCAGTTAGACAAGGTTTCGCTGATTTTGAATCAGATTTTAAATTTGTCCATCCAGCGTATAGAAGCATCGCCAAATATTTAGACAATGAAGCTGGAAATATATATTTTTACTTATTTTCATATGTTGGTCAAAGAAATATAGTAAGGCTAAATAACAACATAACCAATAGCGATGGAGCCGCACATGGTGATGAAAATGGCTATTTGTTTGATGTATCCTACTTGAAACCTCAACCAATAACCCCAGAGGATCAATTGATTATTGATCAGATTACTACAATGTGGACAAATTTTGTGAAATCAGGGTATGTAAATAAAATCTTTTGACAATTTCTTGTTAATATTACTGTATCTCGTGTTATAGGTACTAAAAATTAACATATGAATTTCACTTTTGCAGCGATCCTACGCCACGGATATCGGATAATGTCTCCTTACAATGGACACCCATCACCGATAAAGCTTATTTAACTTGTTTAAATATTGATTCTCAATTGACAATGGGAACAAGGCCTTTTACTCAGCGAGTATCATTTTGGGATCTTTTTTATAGGATGAATGAACATCTACAAGTTGTTTATCCTAGCGGTAAGGTGGAATTGTAATCAGTTATTGCGTGATAAAAAATTAATAACAATTTACAAACAAATCAAACAATTTACTAATATTATCAAAAAAGTATTAACATCTTGACATTTTTATTCTATTTGACATTTCTTTTATTGAATTTATATTGACCTATGACTTTACATTATATTATTTTTTGTCTGATATTAATTTATTGTAATTGTGTTAAATATTTTCCAATTATAAATTATTCAAAATGTTGTAAATGCTTTTGTTTATTTTAATATACTTTTTTAAAACACAATGTAAAAGTTGTTCATGAATAAATACTGAATATACAAATTTATGAGTCCCTTTTTTTTTACTATTATACATATAGCGAAGTTTCCCCACAGAGGATTAAAAAAAAGGAAGTCCAAAAATACATAGATGGTAAAAGATTCCTATCAAGAGCTCGTACACTAGTGGTAAACTTTTTATTAAACTGTCTATTCTAAAGGTATAAAGATAAACGAAACAGATCAAGACAGTGTTACTAAACAAGGAATAAAACTCACTTTTTTATATAAGGGAGATACCTGGTTCTTTGGCAGGCTTACTTGATCAGCCAATAATCAGAATTACAAAGTTATAAATTCCATCCTTGTCAAAAATAAATTGAAGGTTTTTTTTAAATTTTGAACTTTGGATCGGGTTGATACATAAGTTATTAAATAATGAAAAAGTTTAATATCAATAATTTAAATATTTGTTTAGTCACCATGATTTAATTGATGTTATAATAATGAATAATTATTTAATTATTTAATACCATAATACGTGAACAATTTATTTTCATATTAACCTAAAACGTCTGCAAGACGTTTTTCTAAATCTCTCAGTTGCAAGCTAAGGGTATCGTATTTATTTAGCGGTTATAAAAGACATTTAATAAAATGTCTCAGAAAAAAAAACAGATGCGGAGAACAGTGCGGCAGCCTCTAGCTTCATGTTACATGTTGCTCGGTATGTTGTAGTCGAACCAACTAAAACCGCATGGTGTTTCGTCATATCGGCCTGTGTGGCCGGGGAATCTGGTGTGCCCTAGAAAGGATATCCCAGAGACCCCAACCGGCCCCAGCCGCAAGTACTGGCGACCGCCACGTGTTGTTAGGAATCTAAATGCCCTCTCCCCTATAGATAAGCGTGCACACAATCACAACGCCTGGCCACCCTGAGCCTGTTTCTGCTAGATTGATGACTAGCCCCAACCGTCACCCTCAAACTCACGCTCTTGGAGCCACCCGGTGCGCCAACTACGGCACGTGAGAGTGCTAGACCTCTCCCGTACCTTTTCCGCCGGCTCTTTTGTGTGCATCACTGCCTCGCAAAAGAAGACAGCGGCGTTCCACACACTCTCGCTGCCGACCATGGCTAGCACCAGGGTCTGCAGCGTGTGGATTCCCGCTCCAACAGCTGCTTCAAGGGCACGACGCCGCTCCATCCATTCTGGGCACTATAGTCTACTCGCCCTGGCTTAACAACATCGACCTACATTTTTAATAGCCGATCCATTACGTTAAGTTAATTTTTAAAAGTCATTTAAACATCCTTCGCATAAGACACGTCGACTAAAATATCCTATAGCATAAGCGTATAGAGATCCTGTTACATTAGATACATTACTTTTAATATTTATAAAATTCCATTGATTAACAAATTAAAACAACCAATGATGTCTATAATACTAAAGAATAGATAAGTAACAATAAGTAAATAAATAAATACTAAAAATAAGTGTATGTGCTTATGTACGTAAGTAAGCAGTTATACTTCTTTAGGGTAATAAGATAAAAATCTTTCTAAAAATGTTACTATTAACATATACACAGAACACACACAAATAAGCTACCGCGCACTAAGCTGTATTCTTGTAGTAATGTAGTTACTAGTAGTTAATGACGTTGATAGTATTTATAAGGTAAGATGACCGGTTATCACTAAGAATCCGATTTACAGGAATAAAAGTAACAGTACCTTCACTAGCAAAAAGTTTTGAAATCGCTGTAAAGTATAAATAGTCAAAGTTCTGTTGGTAGAACGGAAAATGCAATTAATATAGCAGACTTTAGACGTTCATTAATTCAGTTTACGCATCATATTTTATCATATCAGCGTGTTTGACGGCGAGAGGGTTCGTACTCCGTATTTGGATACAAACACATTTTAAGACAGACTATTTATCTTGAAGAGTTATTATGAGAACTCTTTGAACTCTTTGTGTTTGTGCTTTGATGTTCCTTCATAGCCTACACTATAAAGTGATGCATAATTATTGACACGAGATCTAGTAGCTTTATTATTGAATGTTAGTCTAATGATAATTACACAATTTAATAGGTTTATGAACTTTCACTGTACACAATACAAAAACTTAAAATCGACAATTGATTTACAATAACGATTTCTTCCAGGAAAAATATAGTATTATCTTATTATTTTATGATAATTAAAATAACGTTTTGAATGTAAATATTATATTTATATTCTTTATTTTTAGTTTTCTATTCAACACATACGTAAGTTGCAAAATAAAGTG
The DNA here is from genome assembly GCA_946251805.1 of Cybosia mesomella. Taxonomy (NCBI): domain Eukaryota; kingdom Metazoa; phylum Arthropoda; class Insecta; order Lepidoptera; family Erebidae; genus Cybosia; species Cybosia mesomella. The sequence goes on from OX276392.1 coordinate 9,974,863, forward strand.
AAATTAGATTGAACAACGATTGTAATAATGACAGCCCCTATCAAATTTCCCTATTCTATTTAGTTTTCTTCGAATTCTTTTTGAGATATCCTATAGTAGGCGTAGAGTAGGTCCCAGAAAGTCATTCTTTTGTGTAACGGTCTTTTTCCAAGCATTAGTTGAACATCAATATTTAGGTAGTAGTAGGTGTTCTTTGTAAGTGGTTCCCATACGACTGGAAGAAGTTCACTTACAACTGGAGTTGGGTTACTAAAACATAAAATAACATCATTAATTATTGACTAAGCTTTAAAAGGATGGTAAATGTACCGATCAATTGTGTGGGATGATAATGTCTTACAAAAAAGTAGTGACGAGAATTAAAAAGGTATCTTGAAGTGATTCGCTTTTTATTTAAGAACATCCCCTCAGGACATCGCAATATCAACTGCGATCTAAATAAAAATAAAATAAATCAGTTAATTTACGACGGGTCCGTAACTTAATTTCAAGAGACATAATATGTTAGATTATTGGAATATCGACTGAAAGATTGTGCGAATAGAGTTTATTGCGAAACAACTTTTTGTCGCCAAACGCTGCTCGACAGAACGATTCTTCGAATATTTATCAATCGATGGACTGATGTTTCGAATGTTAAATTCAAAACATTGTTTGTAGATATATCGGTACATAGGAAGCACTGTACACACAGATCTCTCTTCAAAGATAGCACTTCTTGCCATAAACTTTCCGGACTAGTGGTTCCGGCGCTTCGCCGGCCGCTGCTACGGCACGCTCGCTCCGCTCGCTCGGCTCGCGCTCTGTTGGGGTCACAGTTCTAACTTAACCTAACCCACTTTACTTATTTTTTGGAATATAAGCCGAGCGAGGCAAGAAGTGCGAAACATCAGTCCATCGATTGATAAATATTCGAAGAATCGTTCAGTCGAAGCAGCGTTTGGCGACAAAAAGCTGTTTCGCAATAAACTATATTCGCACAATCTTTCAGTCGATATTCCAATAATCTAACATATGTCTCTCGAAATTAAGTTACGGACCTATTTACGACTAGGGCATACATAGGTATGAAGTAAGGGTCAGGTGAAGTGAAATCTACTGGACAAGTTACTAATAATTAAAGAGTGTTTTCATAAAATATTGAGGACTAACAATTTCAGTATCATGGTCTTACTCATATTTGGCAAAATTGGTCCACATCGTAGTCATGCGTTTCATAGTAATTTCATCTGCATTAGTAAGAACAGGTTTACTTTGCATATCAAATAAATAACTCAGATCATCAGAGTGAGAAGCACAACATGAATTGTCACCAGAATCGAACTCATCATAGTTGGTGGTGATGATTGCATTCCGTCCACCAACATAGGAAAACATGTAAAAGTATATCTGTCTTGCTTTATTCTCTAAATACTTCTTCAGGGTTCTGTGAACAGGGTGTATGTAAGTAAAATCAGAAGCAAAACGGATAACACTCCATTTAACAGTACTGTTAATCTCTTCGTCTCCAAAGTAATAATGTGAAACTAAATCATTCATTTCGCTTATCTTATATTCAAAATCAAGGACTTGTGTCAAACTGTTGTTGATAATGAGTGAATAATTAAAATATTCAACATCTCTTACAAGTCTAGCCATTTCATGCTTAGTAAAGCCCATCATAACAGACATGTTCTTAATACTTGGTACGTCAGCATTAATCCAATTGTTTTCAATGAAAGGTTCCACATTATCAAATAAGGTTTCTGTGCAAGGTTTAAATTGTATGTTGAGTTTAATGGCAGTAGCGATAACTAATTTTGTGTCTGTATCGGAAAGATACGATATGGCTTCTTCTATATTATCAGTTTCTAAACCAACATATCTTGCCATTTTTAATGGTGCTAATTTATCAGGTTCATCCAAAATAGTTGGCACTTGAGCGCTCCCGCTCTGCAATATAATACTATTAAATAACTTTTCTCTGCTTGACATTAAATGTAAATCTATTGAATGTCCTCCAGCGCCCTGACCGAATAAAGTTATTTGATCAGGATTACCTCCAAATGCTTCTATGTTATCTTTTACCCACTTAATTGCGAGATACTGATCTTTAAGACCTTGATTACCAGAAACTTCAGGTTTGTCAAGACACATGAAACCATACGGACCTGTTCGATAATTGACAGTGATTATTAAGACATCATGTTGGACCAAATAGCTAGGTCCATATAAATGTCTTCCAGCAAAACCATGTTGAAAAATACCTCCATGGATCCATACCATTACTGGGAGCAATGTATTTGATGAAATTGTTGAAGTAGGCACATAGACATTAAGGTGCAAGCAGTCAATTGTACCCAATATAGTATTGTTTTCTTGATTTACTTGAGGGCACATCGTTGAATCATCATAGGCTTCAAATATATCAGTGATAGTATATGGAATTGCAGGCTGAAAAGCAAATTTCACGGAACGATAATAAGATCTATAATAATCTTATCCATTACCGACAGCGGAGATTTTTTTAAATTTTTAAGCCGTTTATTGATGGCATTCCACCGAATGGTAAGAAGCTAGGGTGTCGGTTACCATTCTAGATACTGTCGATGTTAAAATGGTGGCCCCTACCAGGACGACCTTGACAGATGTGTTTTCAAAGTCCGAGGAGAGTCATAGTCTGAGAACCGAATGAAGGCCGCTGAGTTTTTGGCCGGAGTCTTCTCAGAGGGGGACCGTGCATGAACTAATGATCATGCTAGAATATAGTGTAATATGTATTTTGACTTTGTCTGTATATATTTGAAAAAAAGAACAATCATGATTCGAAAAATTGTTTGTCAAAGAATTAAAGCATTTCAAAATTAACTTACTCCAAAGTGATTATCTTCATTGACTTTCGCATAGGGTATACCCAAATACATATTATAATCACCATCAGGTGCTTTCAACCCTTTTATTGTTCCCCCACTTAAATAAACCATTTCTTTATCATCAGTTTTGCATGATGTATCATTTTGAAAAATTAGAAAAAGACAGCAGGTTGAATTAATGGCGTTTATAAACATAATTGTTAATTTATTTGTACTGACTGACGTTTATCTCTAACTAATTGAAAACAGTAGCTGATAATCTTTCGATGCCGAAACATTGTCTGTGACAGTAATGAATGTCAAAGTTTTTGATTTCATTTTATTGAAATTATTTTTACTTTTCATTTATGTAACTTTTTATTTGAAGTTGTAGCGTAACAAATATCTGCCATATTCAGTAGTCATATTACAAATTGTTAAATAACGCGGTCATTAAAATATATATAATAACGCGGTTATTCGAGTTAAAAATATTTAATTTCAATAAATTGATTTGTATTTCTAATAAATTTAAAAAACAAATTATTTTAACAACATAATTAAAATCAAATGTAAAAATTATAATTAAGTTTTAAAACAAATCGTTTAGGTTCCATTCTAACTTTAAACTTAGGATAAGTGTAATTTAAATCATTATCTGACTTGAAGTGTGATTTGAAAATTTGTACGTTTTGCTTTCCACTGTGATGAAGGTTTATTCTAGGAAGAAAATTATAAAACTTATAAAATATCATGGTCTGATTCAACTACTTCAAGTATTGTACTGTTATTATACAATAGGGTATTTGACTACTGCTAAAAAATAGTTCTGTATTATGTATTACAGTATAAAAATGCAGATTGCATCAATATTTTTGTGAGAACTGTTTTATTTACGATAAAAATCGATATTAAAGTTTGATTTAAGAAAAGTACGTGCCATAACGGATCCCGTGACATGTGACGTCACACCAAAGTAAACAGTAAGCGACTTAAAACACGTTTATATAATTATTGAAATTAGTTGCAAAAATAATGGTTTACAAATGGTGCGTAGTACCAAAATGTACAAATACATCAACAAAAACTCCGGAAAAGTTATTTGTTCGTGTTCCAATGGATCCTAAAAAACAAAAAAAGTGGTTAAGTTTAGCTCGTCGAGACCCTAATAGCATATCAGCTAATTGAAATGTGTATATGTGTGAAGATCATTTTAATGTAAGTATTATTCATAATCTATTACAGTGATGTAACTATTAAACTTTCAACAAAAACGACAGCTTTCTACAAAAAAAATTCATTATCTATGTTCAATATGAACGTGATATAAACATAGTTTTGTCAATAAATCAATTTAATCAACATAACCTAAACCAATAGTGTTTTTTTTGAATGAATAATTTCTCTGAAGTTACTGTAAACAAATAATAGGTACTTACGCTGCCGTTTTTACATTTTTAAGTTCCGCTGCATAAAAAACTTGATTATTTTTGAAAAATTGTCCAATCATTAGTACATCTACTTTAGGCCCACAGTCCACAGTAGATGTCTAATGTGGGCTTGCACAAAAATTTTCTCCATTTTGACATACAAAACTTGATAAATAACTATCTTATTTTGAGATATATAAGGTAAAAGTGAAACATTATTAGTAATTAATAATTGAACCAGTCGATTAACACTAGGAAATGCAGACAGCCTGTATTGGAAAACTCTGTTTACTTATGTGTGACGTCATCAGAGTTGCAACCAATCACAGAGCGTTTACAAGCACGTGATCAAATCTCAAAAAAGTGAGATTTTAATCTTGATTTTTTAACAACAAAGAAACTTATTTTATATTGAAAATTAATAAAATATGTTTTTTACGATACATTTTATTAGGATGACAACAATTCGTACAATATTTTAAATATAGTCAAAATGCCTATTGTCCTACATATTATATTTTTCGACAGTATTAAATCTTTTATTTTATAATTTCGTCGCTTCGTACCTAAACTTTGAACATCGTATGTGATGCTGTTAAAACGTTTGTAAACATATTTCCTAATTGTTTTCTGTTCACCACTTCACAAAAGAATGTTTGTTACACTACGTAAATGTTTATTTCGTAAATATTATTCTTATTATTTTAATATCAAACTATACTAGGTCCGCAAGGCGAATCGCTGCTTGCAATGTTGAGCTGAGTGAGACATCGTGAATCAGATTTTGAAAATTTTGAACAGTAATCATTCCTCCGTGGCAAGTCCGATTTTGAAAATTCTTTTTGAAAGTCACAACTCTGGACATGCTTTCTGAGCGTGTAAAGTTTGGTCACAGTATCTCGAGCGGTTATTATGTAATTCCTTCTGGATTTTTTTTAACGGTGATCATTCCTCTGTGGTAGCATTAATTTTTCAAAAGATATCCATAAACCTTCCTCTGATTGACCTCTTTAATCATGCCAAATTTGGTTCTGATTGGATTAGTAGTTTAGGAGGAGACCTGTGACAAAGAAAATCCTGAAGTCTGGTATGAGGAGCTTTCGCTCGACTTCGTCTCACTGAGCTCAAAAACCGCTGTAAGAAATGATTTCTATAATAATATGCATTGCTGTGCAGAAGATGCATTGCTATTACACCGTAAGTCTGCCGAACGCGGGCTCTCAGTCTAAATTGAATGCTAGGCCAATTCCTTCAGAATTATCTAAATTTAGAGAAAGTAAATTATACTCTCTTTGTCATTGGCAATCATAACAAGCTCGACATAAAATTATATTCGGTACACTTCCTAGAAAATAATTATCAGACCGTACCAAAAAAGATCTATTTTCATTACACCCAAGTGCGATATTGTTCGAAATCATTTTGCTCGGGAGCAGTTTGTCGTCTTAGAAAAATAAGTAGATCGAGGTCGACGGCGATTCATATTCATAATGTCTTGGAGAATAATTAGTTTTCATTATTCAAGTGCCTTGGTTCTGGAAAGGAGATCGAAATATAACTAGAAAAATCCTTCTCGATCATTAAATTCTGAGTGCTTTTTGAAGTAAAACGTCTTTGTAGTGTTGTGTATAGGATGCTGGATTCATTTCCTGGGTTGGGCAATGTTCTGTTAGTAAATTTTACGTAGGACAACGGAGTCTAGAAAATTTGTCAAAGTATGGTTGATGAAATATTAGAGTTTGGAAGGTTTTCAAACTGTGCAAGAAATAGCTCGGTTGCATCCAAGCCTTTTACCTCGGAGCTCGGGGTCCCCTTACGCCTTCTTCTCCTATTGGTTTGACTTCTACAGCTTCAATGGGAGCGAAGGCCATTGGATCTCCCAACTCCTAATAGGAAAGCCTGTCTAGACCCTCGGCCGTCGATCATTAGGTATACCGGCTGGCAGGCGAGGTTGGCTTGGGCCTCAAAGATCTTCACTCAAGGTTCATATATAGGTACTTGGACTTCTGGGGCAAGTAGAGGCAACATCTTTTGACCTGCTACGGGAAATATGTTGTCTCTGCCTACCCCAATATTTAAGTAGCGTGATTGGATGTTGTAAGTACGGATGTATATTGTAGAAATAATGTATGTTATTAATTCTATGTGGTAAAACGATAAGTTGATAAAACAATAACCATTCACTAGGTACATCTCGCTGTCATCATTTGTCTGCTGCAGCCTGCGGCTACTATCCACTTTGAATTCACTGAATTAATACGTGATATCAAAGAGATTTACGATCTGAATATTACTGATGATTTCTGGAATAGCTTTAAATATTGTATTGTTGTTGTTTAACAGCGATTCATGGTTAAGACCTTTAGTTGCATATTTATGTGGGTGCATATATTAGTGTGAGTGTGGTAAAATATTTTCAACATGATTAGTAGAGAATAAAGAACCACTTCATGGGCCAAGTAGTATGAGGTGACTCCAAAATACCGGTTAGGTTGAAGGTGCAGGTCTATAAAACAATAATTACGTCTGTCCTTTTACACGACTGCGAAGCCTGGCACCTGCTAGAGCGACACAAGCAGGAGCTGCGTGTTACAGAGATATATATGCTGCGGTAGGAGGGATAGACCCAAGAGGTGCTGGCTTGACGTCGACGCCAATGGTCTCCCTACCATGGATGCCCAAGACCATGCAAAGTGGAGAAGTAAAAGTAGAAAAGCGGACCTGGGACTCCGAGGTGACAGCCAGACAGAGAGGACTAACGCTAAGATGATGATGGGAGGCGAATAAAGAAAACTTTCAAAACTTAAGTAAAACAAATTGATCCACTATATTTCTGGAGTGAGAGTATCAAGCAACGAATACATAATAAAGGTAGTATCACCGCAGTTGTTACAAAAATAAAACATATGTAAAAAAACATATTACTCAAGTTAGATTTTTAGAGAGAAGAAGTAAACCACTCTAAACATAACCAAAAAGACCTAATAATGGTGCGGATAGTCATGAAAAGAGGTGTCGTTGGAAGAGTGTAAAAACCGGCCAAGGGCGAGTCGGACTCGTCCATGAAGGGTTCCGTAGCAGCAAGTAAAATTTTTATATTTGAGTTAATTGAATGAGAGGTAAATTCCGGTTTACGATTTATGACGTAAGACGTAAAAAAACTGCTTACTAGATCTCGTTCAAACCAATTTTCGGTGGAAGTTTACATGGTAATGTACATTATATATTTTTTTTAGTTTTATCTTATTTTAATTTCTTTTTATTAGTATGGGGAACCCCCAAAATTTATTGTTTTTTTTCTATTTTTGTGTGAAAATCTTAATGCGGTTCACAGAATACATACTTACTTACCAAGTGTCAACAGCTTAGTTCTTATAGTTTCGGAAAAAGTGGCTGTGACATACGGACGGACAGATAGACAGACATGACGAATCTATAAGGGTTCCGTTTTTTGCCATTTGGCAACGGAACCCTAAAAATGAACAAACAAAAAATAATATTTGCATTGTGATAATGTATAAGTCAGTCCATGGATACAAACATCCCTCACATAATATTACCACAAAATAATTCATGAATATAAACCTCAATACCAAAACATAGAAAACACAAAATAAATTTGAGTTTCGTAGCAACAAAAAAATGTGTACTGCTTTTATTAATTTGTAAGAAGACAATAAGCCTCACAATCTCTCGTAATTGATGACTGTTTGGCTAAGTTACAGAATTTGAACACCTGTACCTTGCTTCTATTATAAGTTATTAATACACCCTCTTTCACCCCGGTTTAAGGTGTTCGGTGAAACGGCTGGTGTGCGGTTTTCAAGGAAAGCTTTTTTCAGTTCAAGTTTATCGTCTGAATTAATTACACGTTGAATTTAAGTAATGAGATTGTTGTGAATAAATACTAAGGCTTTGTTTCCTAATAAGTAAAGAGTATTTTGATATTCCTTATTTGTAATTCCATCCTATAAACTTGAGTGGTAAAACTGAAAAAAGTGATGTAATTATGGACACTGTTTGAGCACCCTAAAGTTTTACAGCATTACAGACTTTAGATTGAGGAGTTAATTACTTATAGAGACACGAGGATGAGGATTAAACAGATTTTTGATTTTCGATATTTACAGATCTCTTTAAATGAAAGGTTCTAAACGACGCTGTCAATAGCAGGTTAAACGATACCACACCCTATTTCAGGGACGGTAATTTAAACTTTTAGATTAACAGTTAAGATGAAATCAATTGCACAGAAATACAAGTACATATTGTTTATACTGTTGATTGATGGCACTTGGTGGAACTTGCTACACATATTGAAACAAATGTATCGCTATTGTGGAAAAAATACAAGTGATTCATTTGTTCAACAAGTCATATTGCGTTGCGATTCAATAAGATAAGAGGCTATAAGACTCCTCAGGAGTTCATATGTTTTAAGATTTGGCTAATTTGGTCAATCATACTTCATTGTTAGAGCGACTTCTGTCTGACCTCCCAATCCCGAAAAGGACACCGTCGTCAGAGCCTCGTCTGTCGGTCTACAGATCCACCAGCGAGCGGGTGAGATTAGCTTAATCTTCATCAGTCACCGCGGCGCATCGGTCAGTGACGAAGTTAATTTGCGGAACAAAAATGCACGCCATTTTTGTTCCGCAAATTAACTTACGAAGATGTCTAACGTCCTGAAATGTAATAGTTGTAACATCGTAATAGGTGAATTGCTTGCCTATATACAAAACAAAAATTCGGTAATGGATCAAGTGTCCTTAGTGAGATTATGTGTAACGGCTTTTTCAAAGGAAGAAATCGCGAATTCCAAACTGTTATTGTTTGAATCGTTGCCCGCCGAAGAACGTAAAACCAATTCGAAAGGCAGGGGAAAGAAGGAGGTGCGTGATTTAGAGGACATAATAAAAGTGTTCAAAACATGTGAACCGAATATCATCCCCGTGTTTGTGGCTCAAAAGTTGGAAAAACTACCTCCGTTGACATTCGATCATCTGGACTGTACCAAGCTTTTAAAGGATATAGCTCGACTGCAGGGTGAGGTGGAGGAGATTAGATCATCCTACGTCACAAAGAGTCACCTAGATGAGCTTGAAACGCGGATGATGTACTGTTCGATACCGCCAAGTCCGTTTAAAAATGTGAATCGCAAAAGGGGAGCCTGGTGTGCGGATAGTGGCCCCATAGGAATATCCTACGTTGACGAGACCGCCTCTGCGACAACACAGGGAGCCAGGAGTTTGGAAGAAAAGGAAAAAGAAATCCATCATGATGTACCCAAACAAATACAAAATGTGGGTAATTGTGAGTCAGCTGTGCATTACCGCTCGATATCGTCCCGTCTCAATCACCGTGACGACTTACCACCGCGGACCCCGCCTCCCCAACCTCCTGCACCCGCGCAGCCGTTCGAACCGTTACGGAGTGAACAGCTGATTAATTCGTCTTCGCTGCCTAATGATGAAAAGTCGCAACAAGATTCACAAAGTAAAGGTGAATGGCAAACTGTGGTGCGTAAAAGAAAATTAAATTATAGGTACTCAGGAAAGGCAGGAGTATCTCGTGATATAGCAGGGACCTTTAAGGCCGCTGATAAGAAAGTCCCAATTTTTATATCGAACGTGCACAAAGATACGGTGGAGTCTGATATTATCGATTATATACAAACGAAAACGCATGAGACGGTTACCCTGGAGAGAATAGATTCTAAGAACCAGAAACACTACACAGCATATAAATTTTTTGTGAACGAAAGCAAGCTGTCCTTGTTCTTAGATACAGAACTGTGGCCTCAGGGTATAATTTTTCGGAGATTTGTAAATTTCAAAAAATACTCGAATAAAGGTGGTTAAACAAAAACATACAATGAATATTTACAAATTAAGTACATTTAATTGCAAAAATGTGAAACGCTCTGTTGATCACGTAAGAGAACTATGCCGCCATTCTGATATAGTGGCACTTCAGGAAACCTGGCTGCTTCCGGATGAAATTCCCTACTTAAATTCTATTGACAAGACTTTCAGCGCAATAGGGACGTCAGCCGTCGACACTTCAGCGGGTATGTTACAGGGCAGGCCGTACGGAGGCGTTGCTCTGTTATGGAGGTCTGCTGTATTCCGGAATGTGTCTATGATACCTTGTGCGGACCCGCGGATTTGTGCTATCAAAATTGATGCCGGTGATCGCCCTATCATAGTGATGAGTATATACATGCCTACGGATGAAACAAAAAATCTACCGCGCTTCATGGACTGCCTCGGTATGGTGAGTGCTGTTGTTGATGACTGTGCTGTTGAATCTGTGTACGTTCTGGGTGATTTTAATGCTCACCCAAGCAAGCCGTTTATGCGAGAACTAGTTTGTTTTTGTGAGGAGGCTGGATGGTCTGTGGTGGACATGGACATCTTAGGCCCCGACAGCGACACTTACACGTACCTAAGTGTAGCCCACGGGACTAGACGGTGGCTTGACCACTGCCTGGTCACTCACGCAGCCGTTGACTCAATTGTAAATGTCTCGGTTAATAATGACGTAAAGTGGTCTGATCACTTTCCTTTGACATTGGAATGTAAGTTAAATTTATTGACATATAAAATGGTTAATGTAATTAATTATTCAGATAATAATGACATTGTTTGGGGCAACCGCTCGAGGGAACAAATAGATTTGTATTTTAATGAATGTAATAATAGATTGCGATTAATTGACTTTCCATTGGAATTTAGATTATGTAGTGACTTTTATTGTAATGACATTCAACACAGACATATAATTGACAATTTACACAAAAGTATTGTACACGCTCTTAGCGAAGCTTCAGTCTGTAATAGCAATAGGACCGTTCATAGAAAAGGTGGGCGGGTCATGGGTTGGAACCGGCACGTCAGACATGCTCACGGGGAAGCCAGGCTTAAATTTCAGATGTGGCAGTTGTGCGGGAAACCTATATCTGGGAGTGTGTACGAGGAAATGAGGGAGAGTAGCAAGTACTTTAAGTCTCAATTAAAATGGTGTCAAAATCACCAAGAGAAAATTAAAATGGATATAGTTGCCTCTCTTCACTCTAAACGTGACTTCCGTGGTTTTTGGAAAGAAACTAATAAGCTAAATCCGCGGCCTGGCTTGCCTGTGAGTGTGGATGGTGTGGGTGATGCGAAGCAAATAGCTGTTCGTTTTAGGAGTCACGTTTTTGTGAAATCTCAGCTAGGAGGACCCCGTTTAATATCGGATGCGGGTACTGGTCGTGATAGAGTGGATACCCGATTTACTGCCAATGAAATAGACAAACTAATAAGAGGTTCATCTCGTGGTAAGTCACCCGGACACGACGGACTCAGTATCGAGCATCTGTTAAATGCTGGACCTCATTTTCCCAGAGTTCTGGCTCTCCTATTTAACCTGTGCATCAGTCACTCTTACCTTCCTCCAGACTTGATAAAAACACTTGTTGTTCCTATTGTAAAGAATAAGACGGGTGATCTGTCCGATATAAACAATTACAGACCAATATCGTTGGCTACGGTGTTTGCTAAAGTGCTTGATGGGCTGCTTGACATACAGTTGAACAAATATATAAACATACACGACAACCAATTTGGTTTCAGACCTGGCTTATCAACAGAAAGTGCTGTCCTGTGTCTCAAGCAGACTGTCAGGTATTATACATGTCGGAAGACACCTGTCTTTGCGTGTTTCCTAGACCTGTCGAAAGCTTTTGACCTGGTCTCCTACGAAGTCCTTTGGAAGAAGCTGGAGACCTTAGGTATCCCTATAGAACTGCTAACTACGTTTCGCTTTTGGTATGGGAACCAGGTCAATAGTGTGAGATGGGCAGGAGCTTTATCGGAGCCATACAAACTAGAATGCGGAGTGAGACAGGGGGGGCTGACCTCACCAGCGCTCTTTAACATTTATATTAATGCACTGATTGAGGCGCTCAGCAGCCAGCGTGTCGGGTGTCATATTGACGGAATATGCGTCAATAATCTTAGCTACGCAGACGACATGGTCCTGCTGAGTGCCTCAGTCTGTGGGTTGAGATCGCTCCTAGCCACGTGTGAAGCATATGCAGCAGATCACGGGCTTATGTATAATATTAAGAAAAGTCAGTACATTGTTTTTGGGGCCGGCGGAGCCCAGTATCAGGATAGTGTGCCACCCGTGCGGCTCGGAGGTGTTGCACTCGAACGAGTGTATCAATTTAAATACCTGGGTCACCTGGTCGCCGCCGACCTTAGAGACAATGCTGATATCGATCGGGAACGGAGGGCTCTGTCCGTCCGAGCTAATATGATAGCTCACAGATTTGCACGTTGCTCACCACAAGTAAAAATTACTCTTTTCAGAGCCTACTGTATGTCTTTTTACACGTGCAGTCTGTGGGCTGACTACACTCAGAAGGCGTACGGGGCCCTTCGGGTCCAATACAATAACGCATTCAGAAGGTTGTTGGGACTGCTCTGGCGCTGCAGCGCGTCAGGCATGTTTGCTCAGGCGCGAGTAGATTGCTTCTACACTACGATGCGGAAGCGCGCTGCCTCACTCGTGCGCAGGGTCAGGGCGAGTTCCAACTCCCTCCTGAAAATGATTGCTGATAGGGTGGATTGCTTGTACATGAACCATTGCTGCAATCTACACCTTCCAATAGTTAATAATTTAAGAAAATATTGATGTCTGTAATAATGATGTTCTATGAGTGTATTTGCTTGAAATAAATGATAAATAAATAAATAAATAAAAATTAAGTTCCAAAGATCTTGATCTTGAGGCCCTGTAACTAAAAGGTAATTTGATAATACAATTTAACAATAACTAAAATATTATTTAAACCAGGCTGTCATACTTTTTATAGCTCTAACTATCTCTGACGAATGTCACAAATGTTGATATAGCAACCGGGGCTAAACGTGCTCTCCCAGGTATGGAGGCGTCTGACTCTATTAGAATGGTCACCCATCCTAAGACTAGCCAGGCTAGTATTACGTAACCTTGTAATGTGCTAAACTACTCGGTTACCACTTCACCACGAGCCTATCAGAGATAATAACAGATGTTTAGTAAAGGAAAATTGTGTAAGTAAATACAAACTTTGTCCTGCTTTTCAGAGCAGCGTGGTGGTGATCGTCTCATATCTTGATGTGAAAAGTTATCTTGAAGATCTCAAAGTATGTTAAATTTTTCGTTACCATTTACGTAGAATGAGCTCAAAGCGTCTCGAGGTCTAGAATATGCAAACTATTTAAGTCATCATATTTCAAGTTTTTCATTATTTTTACAGCAAAATGTTACAGTCTAACGTAGTTAAAATAATGAAGTCTATGCAGATCTCTCATAACTAACCATTTTGCTCTGTAAAATAAGTTAACAAACAAGACTCTAGTCGCTAATTAAGTAGTACACCGTGTACGGTTGGTGATAATTAACAATATACGAACCTCCTAACTGCGAACTTCTTGGTTATGCGGTAACTGATTTGAATACCTGTTGAATATTGTTTGTGGCCAGTATAACGTACATTGAAGTGATTAAGTGATAGAACCATATGAATAGATAACTGTTTCTGTGGATAGAACGATGCTTTCTAGTCCCCTCGGGGTGTCCAACATTAAGTCTTGTTCAATTATTATGGTAACATTTAAATAGCATATTTAATTAGCCGTTACATGGCGAAAATCCGTTGTAAAAACTAATTGAGGGGGGAACGCACCCTGCACCCGATACCAATAGCCAAAGATTAATTTTAACGTAATGCCAAAGAAAAGAATACCAAACCGAACCATTTTGTTTGATGGAAACACAGAGGGAAATAAAAGAGCCATTTTCACTATAAGGCTTATATCAAGTAAATAATAATTAGTTCCTTGTAACATTATACTATCATATTCAATAACAAAACCAATTACGAATCAACTGACTGCGTATACTAATAAGTAGAATAAGAGCGATAATATTGTTGTATTACAGCGAGTAAGCACATTCCAGCCCCATGATCCTGGTCATAACACTAAATTGTAATTTTATCGCCCCGCGCGCGAAAATGCACATCTCATGAAATAAATATAAAACAATACAAGGGGCTACGGCCGAATGACTGCGTAATGCGGGGTGGATTTTAATAATGCCGGGTATACACCGACTGAACGAAGTAAACCAGTAGTTTGTTTGATTTTTGCTTTTGAAAAAGTCTATGGTGTTTCCTAAAATAATACTATGAGCAAATTAGCAAAGTAGTCGTTTTCGTACACTGAAGACCTGTACGGTGTATAGCGATGGGACCTCGACTGCTAATTCAGAGGTTGCAGGTCCCAATTCCTGCTTTGTAAAAATATTTGTGTGCTTTGGTTCCAGACCAAGAGTCAAATATGCTTTCAAATTAATTCCAAATCACAAATTTTTGGGGTTCGGAGAAAATCAATTATCCAGAAAAAAACATTGTAGGTTTAAATGTTTAGTTTTCAGATTTGGCTATGTTTTTTTATAACATTTACGGTTGCAGAGTAATTTAAAAAAAACATAGCTTTTTTGATAAGTTCAAATGTTGCATACTTAAACAAATACTCTCTAATTTGACTTCATTAAAAAGCCTGTGCAATTCTTTGTCGTAAAGTTATGGTCAATCAAGGCAAAAAAAATATTCAAATATTCTTATATTATACGAAAGGACAATGCCCATGTCAGTATGGAAAACGGTTGCACACTTTTTTTGGCTATGTCACATAAGTATAAACTACATTAAAAAGCCTGCATTAAGTATTATCTGAAATATAAACGCATATTGTAACAGAACTTGGGGTTATTGAGAAATTAAATGATTACAACGAGAAAAACAATAACAACAAGTAAATATTGTGACACTGACTGTTGAACTGACGTTTGAGTTCTTTTTTTTGGAACGTTTTAAGACAGGGATACCATGTATAAATTAAGAGAAAACTACCACTGAAGCATACATTATTTTACAACTTTAACTGATTATCAGCAATAAACTACGAATACATACACGAAATATTAAGATTACATAACTGCAATATATTTGAATGTCAAATTGCGAATTTATCCATTTTATTTTAAAAATATTGGTATATATTTGCATTCTACGACCAATCGTTTATTTTATATAATGGTAACAATTAAATTAAAATGGAAACGATTATTCATTCAAGTTTTATATCTTTATAATTTAAATTCAAACCCCAAGTTCTATAGACGCGATTTAGTGTTGAAAAGTCATACTATAATCAATATTATTTTTTAACATTTGAAATATTGACGCGAACGTCTAAAAGCGCAACTAAGAATGGGCATTCTCCTTTATCTTTTTTTTTTCTAGTTAATCAGTCTTACATTCTAAAATTTCGTTTTTTTTATCTTTTATCTTTAGATGCCAACTTGGCCGAATTCGTTAGTAACGATTTGACTTAAATCTACCGTTAAGTAGTAACAATCTCAAATGAATTACTAAATTATAAACTGATCATTAGATTAGATTTATGTCAAATTAAATTAAAATTAGATTTATGTGAAATTTAATTATAATAAAATTATATTAGGCCTTTGATAAATTAAATTAAATTTTGATAAGTAAAATAAAGTAGCATTCATAAAATTAAATTTGATTAATGAAAATAATAATATATAAAATCAGTGCATAAGTCAGCAATAAGTACATAAGATAATTAACTAGAGTTTAAGGTTTCACTCTGCTGATTACATGCTTCACACATTCATGCGACTAGTTTAGGTAAGTGGTTACAAATGTATCTCAGTAAGTTAATCCGTATTCTAGAACCTATAGTATAAATTAGTTCGAAAGCCGAAGATACAGGCAATAACATGCTAGTGACATATTAGTTCTACCACTTCATTTAAATTAGCTTTGATTTAAATTACTGTAGGGTTTTTGTTAAGGTTAATAAACAAAACATATTTAAATAACGGAATGAAATAAAAATCCAATGAAGTATAAAGAACAGCCATCGTAGAACGCATGGGGCCAATTCACCCTCGCTCATTTTACCTTACATTCCTTTTATGACTTTTGTGTCCGCTAGAGTTGTGTAATTCCAGGCTAACATGCCAACTCAGGGATTTTCTGCTCAATCTGCCGATCATACCAAGCATTTTAGTATTAAACCGTATAGCCACTTATTTGGGGATCTTCTTAACTGCACTCCATTGAGCAGTTTGTATGAATTCTTTACAATACGATAGGTATGTAGATACTTGGTTTTTATTTGGGTACGTATTGACGACGAGGGAGTGTTCAGGATATGCTGTTTTGTTGTGTATAGTTTTTTTTTTGCGTGTGGAAACCCCCATGGGCTCCGCCCCATCGGTGCCAATGATGAGATGAGTGTGTTGGAATCAAACCGACCAAAACCACATAGTGCCCTCTCCAAGTGTCCATTGACACCCCGGGTGCGCCCTTGGAAGGATAACCCCAGGGTTACCGGTGGACTTTGATCACGCTTCGGTAAGTTGGCCGGCATGACACACGACACGCCTCCGTCTTGGGCTACTTCTGTAAAGACGGTAATTTGTATTTGCATATATCATACGTATTTCTTACATTATAAATACCATGTGATGTACCATAAGTTTATGAGTCTACAGGAACAGTACGATGTTCATTCATTCTTAACAAACTTAAAAGAGTGGCAAATGTTTAAACACATCTTAAAATTGATTAACTAACTAGTTCAATAATGTCACTTACAAATATAAATGAAAAGGAAAGTACAATTACATTTTAAATATGACCCTTCAAACAATAACTAAACTGCCCAATGCATTGTCTGGAATGATGACTCGGATAATGAAGCCAGCTCCATTAGCGTTTTGTTCAGACTCACGCCGGCTTTCGCTAAAACAGTCTAAGGTATTATACACTAAGGTACCGATCCGGGTCACACCAATCCGGCTTTTACAGTTACAATGCTTTTTGTTATTTTTTTGTTCTATAAAAGTATCGCAGTTAACGTATTTTGAAGGACTTATAAACTTAAGGAATAGCAAAAATATATTTATATATATGAATTCGTTGCCTGATATAATAATAGCAATAAGTGGAAACAAAAGAACTGCATATTTTACTGGATTTGATGCATATTTATTTAATCTTTCCCTAAATATTGGTTAGTCAAGCTGAATGGGATAAAACCTGACCGGCACTGTACATCCAACAATGTGTACGAAACTTAATTGTAGTTTGCAGGCCGTTTGATAGATGGAGTTTTGACACTTCTGGTTTTTTAGTTACACCCTGTTAATGGAAGCAAAATTGCGAGTAATTTGGGAAATTAGAGGTTTCGTTTTCGCTTTGTTATGACGAAGGTTATTTTAGTTGATGGGGAAAGGCCGTTGCTTTTGCTTTAACATAAAAAAATAGTTCAGAATTCTTTCTTTCTTCTTTAGAGTTTATTTGGATTGGAGGTAACGGACTGGTTTTCTTATAACAAGGTCCTGTATGTACTGGCACGTTTTTCGGAGCTTAATGCTCAGAAAAATGTACAGTACATATTCGTCAGGGCGTTTCAATGTATAATATGAATGTCATCCTCGTCATCCCCAAGCCTTTTCCCAGTTCAGCCGGGATCGTCGTTGAGTCTGACTACAAAACGGCTGAATTTCGATCTTTTCCATGAAACAACTGTCATCTGATCTCCACAATCCTCTAGCGAATCGAAGTTCTGTAGTTAGAGCTCCACTTATCCGTAGCGAATACCAGAAGAAAGCCCTCTTTAAAAAGGTGCAAGCGCCTAAATCTCCTGAAGATCGCGATGCGTATCGACCTGAAAAGCGCGCCACTAAGAGAGCTGTAGGAAGCCAGACGAGACCACTTACAACCTATCAGTTGGCGTGTTCCAGCGTCAAAGCAGCATGGGATATTTCCAAGTGCCGCTGTGTTAAAGTCCCTGGAGGAAGCCGCGGCGAAGAAGAGATAACGCTTATACTTCCACGAGCTGCTAAACAAGTGGTGTAAAGGACTAGTGCCACTGATAACGCCTGTAGGAGTCCAAACTGCTCTTCGTTGCATGAAGAAGTGAAAAGCTGTCGGACCCGATGAAGTCCCCATCGAGGCCTGGAAGGCGATGGGTCCCCGTGGTGTTGGCATTCTTACAAACTTTTATAACTGTATGCTCCTAGCGGTAAGATCCTAAGCCAATGGACGCTAAGTATCATTACTCCAGTATTCAAAGGCAAGGAGTCAGTGCAGGAGTATGGAAGCTACCGCGGTATAAAGATAAGGTTCCACACCATGAAGCTTTACGAGAGGATTTAGTCCCAGATCCTACAGGAGCGTATACTCTCGGAGTGTAGGTATGGGTTTCATCGCAGTCACGGAACTATGCACACGGTTTTTGCCAATCCTTAGATTGTCGCGGAGAAAGAATACACCTCTGCAATGCCTATTTTTAGACATGCAGAAGGCCTTTGACTGTGTTCCTCACGTGGTGATCTGGTGGGATCTACAGTCCAAAGGGGTCCCAGAATTCTATATTGACATCAGCCAAGACATGTACCGCTATTCCGATTCCATGGTTCGGCCCACTGTTGTTGACACGAAAGCTTTCCCCATCACTGTCGAAAAAAAAAAAAAAAAAAAAAGGTACACCAAAGATCCGTCCCTAGTCTGCTTCTGTTCAGCTTAATAGACGCTTTGTCGGACAGCATCAGAAAATTATATGAGCAGCCTCCATGGCTACTCATGTATGCTGATGATATCACTCTTGTAAATCACAGGGGCAGATTAATGCGGCGGGTGAAGACGTGGAAGGAGGCGCTTGAAAATGGCGATCTGAATTTAAATGTGGCGAAGAGCGAGTACATGGTGTTAAACTCTGAAGAATATCCCACACCCATCCGCATAGGCAATGAATTGGTCGAGCGCACGAACCAGGTTCTGGTCTGTAAAATCTAGGATGTGTACTTCACGTGACTGGTGACATCGATTGCCACGTCAAGGCGCGCATTGCCCCTGCATGGCCCAAGTGGCGTGAGGTGACTGGTGTCATTTTTAACCCCAATATGCCAGTAAGGTTGAAGGAGCAGATCTTTAGAACGATCATTAAGCCTGTCCTTTTACACGGCTTTGAAGGATGGCCGTTTCTAGAGTGCTAGTTAGAGTAATTGCTGCGGTGGATGTGTGGAGTCACGTGGAAGGATCGCGTGAAGAGCTCTCGCATCCAGGGCAGCCGTCATGTCCGTAATATCGCGAAAAAAAATGTCGCCTACACTGGTGCGGCCTACTCTGCCCGGCCCCGGTAGGAGTGGTAGACCCAAGAAGTGCTGGCTTGACATCGTAGAAAGTAGTAATAGTTAGAAAG
Source organism: Cybosia mesomella (assembly GCA_946251805.1). Classification (NCBI taxonomy): domain Eukaryota; kingdom Metazoa; phylum Arthropoda; class Insecta; order Lepidoptera; family Erebidae; genus Cybosia; species Cybosia mesomella. Next base: position 9,994,462 of record OX276392.1, read on the forward strand.
TAGTAAATAGTTGACATGCGCGCAAATGGTCTCACTACCATGGATGCCTAAGACCGTGCGAAGTGGAGTAGTAAAAATCGGAAAGCGGACCCCGGACTCCGAGGTGGCAGCCTCGAATGCGATCGGAACTAACGCTAGGACGATGATGAATGTATTAAGAACGGTCACCGATCCTAAGATTAATCTGGTAAGTATTGCTTAGCCTTGCAATGTGTTAACGAGCCACGAGTCCCATGTATAATATTTAAACATAATAACATTAACAGTAACATAACATTTAAAAAAGAAAATGCATGTAATTACGTATTCTAGAAGCCATTTGACAAGCTCTGCTTAGTTTGGCATATGGTTAAAATATTTATTTATTAATATCAAGAAGAGTGAACTGATAATGATTTAGGTCAGTGACGATAAAAATCATTTAAAATATAAATGATTTAAAATAAAAAAAAAAAATTTAAAAATGAAGATGTACAATTTTACCACTATTATACTCATACGTATGATTTGTTGAGAACAATACAAGAATAGGTCGAGCTCTCAGTGACAAGTTGGGCCTTGCTCACTGAGTGTACCAACAAATTTAATCTTAGCCGAAAACAAACAATACACCTTCGTAAACTACTGAAATTCCGAGACCCTTCTTAGGAGCAGTATTCTGATTGGAAATTTCAATCCCGTTTCTGTATTGCAACTCTTTGAAGGTTGGAAACAATGTTTTACACATGGCTGTTAAATAGCGCCACAAATTTTCAATGCTGCATAAATTAAATGAAAAAAAATTACTGAAGCGCAGAGATCTTAGTGTAACATCTTAGTGTTCCATTAGGATCTCCTAGGGTAGCCAGTAAGTGATCCAAGTAGAATGACTAGTACCTACTCTTTAAGTTTTCTTTTGAAGCCTCCATTCAAACTTCAGCCTCTTTAACGCATGAATTTTTATTTTATATTTAGTCCGTCAGATTGACTGCACCCCGCCTGATGGTAAGCTGAGGTGAAGTCCAAAAAATTGTGACCACCATTTCCAGAGATTGTCCCTAGAATGGCGGCCCCTACCTAGACGGTCTCAACAGATGTTTTTTCACGCCCGCTTAAAGAGCCCAGGATTGTAGGTAGAAGGGAACACGTGTATGGGTAAAGCGTTCCAGTGCTTTATGGTCCGAAAAAAAAAGGAGTCACCAAACCGCTTGTTTCGCGATGGTAAAAAGCAGTGTTGATTTTATCTCAGCGATGGAAGGTAAATACAAAATATCACATCAGTTTAAGGATAATAGAGTTTTTGAATATTTAATACATATTTTTAAATTATTACGCATTATAAAAGGATAAGCAACCGAAATATCGAGCTAAGCTAATCAAATAAATCGCGAGAGAATCCGTTAAAAATAGTTTAATTTCAATGTGTAATATTCGCGTAAATTACTCACAATGTAATTATTACATTCATTTTTGAACAAGTATGTATTACATTTCATGATACATTCAATAGTAACTGTATCAAAATGAAGGATTTACAGAATACCGTATAACACCTAAAAGCTTCGCACCTTCAGAAAGTGGTAGACCCTTGTCAAGGCGACCAGTAATCAATATTCACGGCGGGCTCTTCGCAAATATTAACTTCTTAGCTCTACGCATTATGTGGACTGAATTTAGTATGTTATCATCTAGACGCGTTGAATCCGCGTGATTCTTAAAGGTTTTTAATACAATTAATTTGAGGTTTTTGAAAAAAGATCACACTCCCTTACGCTCTAACTCGGTAAACAAACGCGGATTTTTAGAAAGGAATCCTATTGCGAGAAATTTAAATTTAAATTAAAAAGAAACCTATACATACGGCATAACATTTTTTATTTTTCGAAGAATAAATAAATCATATCGGTCAGTGACCCTAAAACTATTATATCTAAACTAGTACAGGTAATAATGTGTAAGAAAGTTCAAGTCATATTCTTGGATATTTTACACAGCGCTTATAACAGCGCTATTAACAAACTTGAAATAGAATGGCGATAAATAAACTCAGATTATTTTTTAAATCTTACTAAAGTTTGTGAGTATGGATGTATGGATGTTTGTTACTCTTTCACGCAAAAACGGCTCAACGGAACTGACTGGAAATTGGTACAAGTATAGATTATAGTCTGGAATAATATATAGGCTACGGCTACGGCTGCGGGCAACTGCTAGTACTTACATAATATAAATAGAAAGTAGTTTTAAAGTTAAATTGATTAGATACTTCGCAGTAATTCACCAAACAACTAACACACACTACGTTAAAGTACGGCTTTGATACAGATGGGCGATGCAATGTCTATTATTGAATAGACGTTGGCGAGAGATTGTATCTGGTGAATTGCTTACACTTAGCGGCCCTTGTAATGAATGGATACGGGTACTGTGCTACAGGGTATTATATGCTGTTATACGTCGTTCGATAGAATGTAGTTATATGAATTACTTTGTATTTAGGGTTCCGTTGCCAAATTGCAAGAAACGGAACCCTTATAGATTCGTCATGTCTGTCTGTCTATCCGTCCGTATGTCACAGCCAATTTTTTCCGCAACTATAAGAACTATGCTGTTGAAACTTGGTCAGTAGATGTATTATGTGAACCGCATTAAGATTTTCACACAAAAATAGGAAAAAAAAACGATCTATTTTGGTGGTTCCTCATACTTAGAATAAAGAAGATAGATAGAAGATAGATAATAAAGATAGGTCTTCAAAAATGATATTGAGATTTCTAATATAATGTTTCTCTAAACTGAATAGTTTGCGCGAGAGACACTTTCAATGTGGTAAAATGTCCCCCCCCCCCCGCTATAATTTCTATAATAAGAGAATGATAAAACAAAAAATATATATGATGTACATTACCATTTAAACTTCCACCGAAAATTGGTTTGAACTAGATCTAGTAAGTAGTTTTTTTTATTAGTCTTAAATCGTAAACCGCAATTTGCATTTCATTCAATCAACTCAAATATAAAAATTTTACTTGCTGCTACGGAATCCGACTCGCACATGGCCGGTTTTTTAAAAGACATCGGTCCTTAAGCATGTTAGACATTGTTTATCCTAAAAGGCAATGTTTTACAATCAAGGTGTGATCAGTTTGTTACAATGGGGTGGAAGGAATAAAAAGAAACATGGACAATACTCAGAATCTTCTCTCCTACTCCTCTTTTCCATTTGATTTATCTTGAATTTTTTCGGGAGCGACTACCGTTGACCCCCAAACCCAAGAGAAAAACCTGCGTCAGAGCCCCGTCCGTCAATCAGCAAGTGTACCGGTTAGAAGGTGAGCTTAGCTTGAATTCCGAAGATCTTGGTGGGGTTCCCATACATCCCTTTATTTACTTAGCGTTCACTAAAAGCAAAAACACACAACAACTCAAGCCTTGTTATATTATTAAAGCAATATTTAAGTTGAAATATATTTATGGTTTCACTCGTGTGCCTGGCAATATTAATTTGCAATATCCAATAACTTCAAACGTCAATCGAGTTAAGATGCACTTGGCGTCTTCCTGAGATAGACTGACTTGCGCTTACAAAGTGTAATTTGCAATCTGATTTGTATTTTAATTTGGTAAGAAGTCAATTGGAAATATTTATGAAGTTACCTGACTAAAATTACTACAATATTTTTATTAATTAGCTGTTGCCTGCGGCTACATCCACATTGAATTCTGTATCTATGCTCGCCTCCTATGAGAACCTATTCCAGGAATAAAAGCTTGTGTTATTCCACACTATAACAAATTTCAGCCAGATCTGTTCAGCCGTTAGAACCTGATTAAATAACGTAGTAAATATAATACTAGTAAGTAGCAAGCAGGATACCAGTATTGTATGTTTCTTTTTGTAAAATGATGTAAAGTGAAAATACGTACATAGGTATATCATGAAAAGAGATAACTATAATGGTAAAGTAATGGTTATATATGATTTTAGATTGACATGGTCATTTACATTAAAATTAGAATTATAAACGGGATATTTACCATGTTCAGTATCTTTTTCGAGAATCCGATATTTCGGCACTGTTACAAGTACCATGATCACGGATGTACTAAAGTTCTGCAAGTTAGTTGTTACTCGGCAAACCGTATCGGTCTACCCTCTTCCACACTCGTTTCTGACGCGCGTCACCACTACCACTTGTAACGTTCCCCCCAATATATAATCCTTTATGTGAACTTGAATCGCCCACTGATGAGACGTTGGACCTGAGTGCAGCAACTGCCTACAGTGCTGAAGGCACTGAAGTATCCGTTACTATTATATCCTCCAAGTTTAGGAAGATACCATTGACATTTGGCTTTATTGTGATCGTCTAAGTATGGGACCCTTTATACGTTGTGTTTAAGCATTGTAGCAACTCATAGTCCTTTATTTGGTACATTGAGACAAGGCAGAGTACATGGTATTGAGAACACTGATTACAATCTAATTCCTATAACGATTTTCTGTCTAGCAATAAAGTTAAATAATGTTCTTATACAACTACATTGAATCCCTGAACCTAATATGAATTAAGATTTTGAATTTAGGAGCTACCTAGCCTCAGTGATACTTAGTGATATCAAATTCTGAATATTAAGTTCATTCCTAAGTGATCCTAGGTATAGACAGTTCAATTCAAAAGGTAATAGTTTTCAGTAAATATAGAGAATTGAAATTAAAATTAGAGTTAAGATTACCTATGTGCTTGACCTACATTGATAATTGTACAGAATGCCTGAGACTTTCCTGCATGAAGCTAGATCATGGCTAAAGGTAATAAATAGTTATTGACTGTTCTAAGTTACAGAAATAAGTATTAACAAGGGTAAAATATATAATCAATTTAGAAATATCCTAAAAATAACTGAATAATTAAAGGAATGGATATGAATATCTTATATGCAAGTTAGAATATAATTGGTAACACTTGTTGGCAGTCATAAAATAGTGAAACAATGCTTAACTACTTGTAAAACTAAGTTTCACCTTAAGATGTCTGCGAGTAATTGTTCTAGATAATTAATAGTAGGAACATTATATGCACTTAATACCGTCTAATCCTTTACTGATTAACATGATAAGTTTCTAAGGCTTTCTTACATGCAAGCAAGTTTAATTCCACAGTATGATATAAGTATAAGCATGTAGTTTAGATGGAAGTGAAGGTATAACACACTCAATATAGAGTGGCCTCACTATACTGGACCTTTCAAAGGAAATGTACCTACATAGTCTTCTTATATACAATTTGAGTTATTTAGACAAAGATATAGTAAATAATGGTGGTCAAGTGAATAAAATGTGTGATTAAATACATATGTGGTTAACAATCAGGTACCGTGAGATAACCTACATAATAGATTATCTCAGAGTAGCCGGACAAATGAAATGAAGCTTCTGTTGATATATGGAGACTGCTAGGATGGGGTATTTTGATAGGTAATTAGGAACCCTATGACCGGTTCCATTTCTGGAACCGGGGAGGCCGCATCCACCAACCCCAGGCCCCCAACGAGCAACCAATCCTCTCCAAACTGAAGGCATACTAGTTCTAAGTTATGCACAACCTTGGTGCTTTACAAATTAAATAGTACCGAATTGGGAATGAGTGCCCAATTTCGACAAGTAGGTTAGATGGAAATATATCCAGTCTAACGAATGCATAGCTCAAATCATTGCTGTTATGGGTACCAGCTGTAAACAGACATGGTAATATATATGATTAGGCCCTCCCGGATCATAGGACCAAGACGCCAACCGTCACCACTCAGGGTCGAACCTAATCGTCACAGTGGACGAGTCAAACAGTGACCAGTGGGTGTTCGAGGCTGTGTGATCATGTGGCAACTGTCCACGTTTCAGGGTCAAGCGATACCGCGACCAAACGCTTTCAAGACACACGCATATCACCGAGAGGACATAATAATACATAGGTAAGTATGATGGCATGTATTGTGAAGGCTTAGCCCAATACAATGCTTACAATGAAATGAGCACACATCCGTCAAACAGGATACATAGATCAAATTGAACATCGATCCTGTAGATAATTTGTTTTTAATATCCGAATTAAATCAGGCACTCACAAGGAATGGATAGGGACAAGGAATTGTCAAGAGTTAAATGAAGCTACTTTATAAGATAACAATCATTCACCCAAGTAATTTCCGTACCTTTTGAGCTTCTCATCTTTACAATGAAAGTGAGGTCTAATTGATAGGAACGATAATCCAGCAGATGGCTACATTTCAGTATAACCATCGTAATTAAGGTAGCTCAATTTATCAAACCTTAATCTCATCCTAAGCAAACTGAAGAGCTTGGGAGGCTCCTTGAGCGTGCCTAGAACCACGTATTCCGTATACACAAGGGTATTGTATAGTATGCAGGCTGAGTATAACGAAGAGCGTAGGTATAACGTAATGTTTTATAAGTTAAATCATAAGGCCCATTAATCACACTTTGCACATTAAATGCCGTCACAGATATAGGTTAAGGGTCTACAATAGACATCCCAAGCTTATAGAAACTAGCCATCTAGGTTTAAATAAAGTAGGTAGCATCAAAAGAAAGCGTTAGTAGCAAATTGCTTAGGTAGGTACATATAGGTTAACGGCGATAAAACTGTTTTGTAATCTATTCATGTGACCTAAACTTTAAGGATTATGAAAGAACACACAGAACATACTTTCCGCATGTAAATCGGAATGCCGCCTGCTTCAAATGTTATCGTTCCCTAGCTGTAATTCAGAGGAATATGGAGTTGGTTGGCACCGTTAGGTATCCCTCCATAACCAGGCACATTGCTTGGGTTTCCTACGGGAAAACTAGCTAAACCTCCGCCGCAGCGCTACCCTCAACTTCTAACTTAAGAGACGATAAACGACAGCAATGACTTTACGAATGGGTCGCCAGACTCTTCGACCCAAGACAGTAATAGTACGCTTATATTTAGCGTTCTAAAACGCCTAATGAAAGGAGTCTTGATTTTCGTAAAGGCCCTACACTTCCTACGCTAAACAACTTTACGAATGGGTCGCCAGACTCAACGATCCAAAGCAGTAATAGTACGCTTGTATTTAGCGTGCTACTACGCTTAATGAAAGGTGTCTTGATTTTCGTAAAGTTGTTACATCTTATACCCTACATGTATGAATATATCTCACAAAAAAAATTCACGTTTCGTTTTATTTTCTACCCACAAAAGTAAATTATCATGGAAACAATCATGAAATCCAAATACAGACAACATATTAAGAATAAGAAGAACAAAACTAAGATAACTCACCACCAGACTTACACGCAGCTACCAGGCTCGAAGGCTGCTCAGGCAGGGCCACCGCTTGTTCCTCGTTCCCGATGAATTCTTGAAGACTGTCACAAGCCTGCACGGGCAGAGCTTCTGCTAGGTTCTAATTCGCGACGAATTCTCGATAAAAACTCCCTGATATTCTCCGGTACGCCCCTTTTATTTCCTCCTACTACCCCCTCCTTTCCAAATTTTCGTTCGCCCCACCGATAATCACGCCACTACACGTCATCTCTTCCGAGTTGCCATAAAACAATCCGTTTCAAAACTACTACCAACTATCGACTATTTGAATTTAATAACGGAACTATCAGCCTAAACGAATAAATCCACTTCAACCATAATTTATTCGATTCTATGTTAAAAGTAGCCTCACATTAAATCAATTGTTTTGCAAATAGTTTATTTATATTCATTACTAATATGTACTAATTTTATTTCATTATTTATTTTCTTTCGACTATGTTTGCTTTTCGCTTTTATATCGTATTAAATCAATTATTAATCAATTACGCCTAGAAAAATGTGCGAGTTCAATCCTTGTTCTCTTCTACAGTCTTTTACAGTTTACATATTGAACCCAGAGAACATGTCCTTTACTTTTATTCTACTTTTAGACCGACAATGTACGAGTAGTGAGAAGGGTATTTTAATGTTAATCTGCAACATCTGAAGCCGTTCTGAACAGCAAGCCCCCATCCTCTGACCGCCAATGCAATCTCGATGGGTGGGACCGTCACAATCGCCCCTTAAAATATAACGTAGTTCACCGAAGTGATATTTTACCTATAATAACGGGTACAACCCATCACGATTGCCGCAGACAATACAACACAACCACAACCAGTCTAGTATCAGACAGAGCCGGGTGCCTACATACATCGTAAGGTAGTGTAAATCTTTCCCATAATAATTCACTATGGAAACCTAAGAATTAATTTATTAAGAAAATATTAAAATTGAATTATTGTATACCTTAATTTTGTTAGAGTGAAATAAGTATTATGATAGTAATTCCTATTGATCACCAAATGAGATGGATTGTGAAGGCAATGGTTAGTTGGTAAAGGTAAGTAAAGCAGGTCCTAACTATCTTCCAATACAAATTTAGCCACACTAATTTCGATGCGGTGAGTTGTATTGATATTGCAAAGTCCTGTGGATTCACAGAACAATGCTTATCAATTATGTTTGTAGAGTGTGCGTAAAGATATGTCAGCTGCATGGGAAGTGTATTTGCTTGCAGTAAATATAATCACAAATTAATGTCGTCATAGAAGTCTACGCATAAAGAGAGTTGTGAGTTCCCTAAAATCCGTATCAACTTCCTGAATAGACACTCACTTATGAAAATACCACAGAATGTGTAAAGTCGACTGTAGCTAAATTAGTATTTTTATTTTCTCCTTGTTTGCTTAGTTAGAATCCAGTCATCCCACACCTTAAGTGTGTGTGTAGTTTAACCATATCAAGGCAAACCACTTCTCCATCTCGATACCAAGCTTGATAGCGGTCCCGCAACACAACACTATCTCTTCAAGCCAGGACATGACAGTCTATAGCAAGGAAAGCCTGGTTGTGAGGCAAGCTCAGTCCTAGCGACTCAGAGTAATGGTATTACCCCGCCCTTCAATAATAAAGTCATTCCTTAACAGCCGTCAAACATAGCAAGTGCGAACGGTCCACCCCACATGGCTCGAAACCCAAAAGTGTTCACCGCAAAAATGGCGCATGTGTAGTGTGGCTCATTTTAACTTAACTGTGTAGTCGAGGAAATGTGAAGGTACCTTAACGGTATGCTTAGACCTCGGATTCATCAATCTCGAGCCCGTCTACTATCCTAACTCTTAGCAATCCTTCATAAATCCGATTGAGGTGCATGCAGAATGACTGGACTATAACCATGCCTCGCAATTCTACTCCCTATAGTGCTGGTTGGTTAAAATTCGTTTTTTATTATTTATAGTATGCATAACGCTAGTTTGTTTAATACCAAATGAGATTCAATTTCTATATATGTGTGAGTAGATATATGTGTTTTAGAACTGGGACAGATCTCATGCTCCTATGTTCAGGCTTAAGTAAAACTACAACACTACGTTATTTCCTGCCAGTATGACAATCTCAGCGGGAAAAATGGTTGTGAGTCATTCAGCGCTGCCGCACAGAGTAGACGATTATAGAAGATTTTGTAGTTCTCTACATCGACTTATAATCCAACTACTCCATTCCCCAAAAATAGTCAGACCTTGTGGGCAATGAAAATAAAGGGGCCAATAGCCTTTACTCCACCCGAAACAGACCCAAAAGACACGTCCCAGTTCTCAAACATTCATGTAGAGTGTGCAACCAATATGTTCATAACGTGTATAGTCGAGATTCTGTGAAGACCCATTAACGGCATGCTTAGACCTCTAGTCCATCTCTAACCTAACACCTTGCATAATCTTCACAAAATCTATTTGTGACGCGGTGTGAATAGGCAATTGAATCTCAACTGGTCTCATAATCTCATAGCTTTAATTATAGTACTAATCGGGATGGTCCTTCATTCTGATTTTAATGAACCCATTCCATACACTCATACAATTCACTAGTATACATCTCATAACAACAAAAAAATCATCATACACGCTTTCATAGCAAACTCCCGCTGCCGAGCTCACTACCAACCGACCAGTACTAATAAAGCAAAAGAATTCTCATTATTTGCTCTTCCCCTTTTTTATGATTATTATCATATATTTATTATTATTTTTATCTCCTTTATTCATTTAAATACATATAAATTACATTTTTAAATATATCCCAAAAATACAATTTCCCTTTTATTATTATTATTATTGACTGTCAGTTAAACTGGAATTCCGATTTAGGAAAATAGTGTTCGAATTAATTTCTTACGCACTATATATATATGAAAAAACTGCAACCAGGTTTACAGTCATAACTGCATATCACGAATCTCCCTCAGGGTAATAGACCACCATCTAAATCAAATGACATTTCTTCGTGATTCTACAGGTTTCACCGTGATTTTAATATACCACCACCATTGCTTCAGTGCTCATTCGAATGATTGCCTCTTATGATACAAAAAAAAATCGTAAAAGAATAATTACATTTATTAGTTCAATTATGTATCTGTTCAACACAATTTCAATAGCCTAATTTACACACATTCTAATTCTAAAATGATCAACCAGTGAACCATACTTAAATCTATCACTCGTACCACAAATAATAATGTTCTAACATTGACTAAATCTTAATAACTATGATTAACATTAAATTATTCATGTAGTAATATTAACTATCCAATAACTGAAAACCTTCAAATACACCTTCAATGAGACCTAATATTTCAATTTTAAATCATATTAGTGATTAATCTATTGGTAATATTTACTCAAATGAATTGTATTAAAGTTACCTCTAATTTGTTTGGTCTTAGGGTCCATCAAGGTGTAAACATTTGCAAAAGGAATTGCACAAACTACATACGGCCCTTCATACATTAATTGAAACTTTTTGGTAAGCTTCTTCTGTGCTTCTGATTTATTAGTCTTACGAACTTTGACATAATCCCCTATCTGAAATTCAATTAAACGATGTGACTTATTGAATTTCACCTGTCGTTTAACACTGTTATCCTTTAAATTTTGTCTCACTTGAGTTCTAATTTTATTTATGTCTTTAGTTTTCTCTAATTGAGGTAGACAATTATCAAAAGACATGCTGTTACTTGTACCGTACAGTATTTCATTAGGAGTGAAACCCGTGCTCTCATGAAAACTATTATTGTACAAAGTTTCTATCTTACCAAGTATTGTGGCCCAACCTTTGTGGTTATTATGGCAATATGTCCTAAATAGACGTCCTAATTCTTTGTTTACCCTTTCTGTTGTATTAGGCCTAGGGTTTCGGACCGTAGTGTAAATAGGTTTTATATTCATATCTTCTAAAGCCCGCTTCCAGCTTTCAGACGAGAATTGACTGCCATTGTCTGTCATTACTACTTTGGGCTTAATTATTTTGACAAACTGTCGTAATTTAGTAATTACTGCGCGCGAAGTAGCCTTCGCCAAATCATACAATTTAACAAATTTACTAAACGAGTCCTGTATTACAAGTATATAAGCAGCCCCAAACCTCCCTTTTGGTAGTGGCCCATATAAATCGGCCATTACCAGGTCCCCTATTTGTTCTGTTACAATAGATTTGCACTTGCCTACATACTTTATGTTGTCACTTTTGGAAAATTGGCAAATGTGACAAGTTCTTAACAAAACTTTTACCCCTTTATTCATATTTGGCCAATAGAATCTATCTTTTAGGTACTTAAGTATTTTATAAACTCCTTGATGCCCCATTTCGTGATGAATTTGAAAAATTACCTCTTCTCGCAACCTTGATGGTAAGTATATTACATGTTTATCTGAATCAACCTTAAAATACAGTACTTTATCTTTGACATAACAACGTTGAGCAATTCTACCTAACCTACCGCTATGGTTAATATTAGCATTATTTACAATGTCCAAAATTAATTGAACTTCGGTATCCTTACTTTGAAAAACAGATACGTTTTTTAGATTAAATACCAGTGCCTTGTTTTTAATATTTTCCATATAATGAATTTCTGGACAATATACCCTATCCTCCTGTATCATCGGTGAATCAGGCGGGAACCTAGACAGTACATCGACTGCGACATTATCTTTACCCTTTACGTGTTCAATGGTATAATCAAACTGTTCAAGGAAAAGTATCCACCTAATTATCCTACTATTATATAATTTCCACGATCTAACAAACGTCAGTGCCTTATGATCTGTCCTAATTATTAGTTTTGCACCCCTCAAATAGGTCTCGAATTTTCTTAAACAATAAATTATTGCCCAAAATTCCTGTTCCGTAACAGTCCATCTTAATTCAGCGCCCCTCAAAGCTCTACTACAGTACCCTAGTATTTTCATTTTCCCTTGTTCATCGTATTGAAATATGACTCCAGCTAAACCTACCCCAGAACTATCCGTTTGTAGATAAAAAGGTCTAGACATATCCGGGTGATGTAACATTATTGTCTCTAAAAAACTATTTTTTAATTTCTCAAAGGCTACCTGTGCTTCCGAAGTCCATGTCCATCCTTTACTCTTTTTTAATAACTGACATAAAGGTTGAATAACACTATTATAATCAGGGATGAACCGCCTATAATAATTACAGAGACCTAAAAACGCCCTTAAATGTTTTATTTTCTTTGGAACTGGAAAATTCTTAATAGATTCTATTTTCTCAGGATCTGTTTTAATTCCCTCCGTAGAAATAATATGACCTAACATCTTGACTTCTTTACAAATGAATTTACATTTTTCAAGATTGCATGTAAGTCCTGCTAATTTTAACTTGTTTAGTATAATGTCAATGTGTTCTAAATGTTCTTCTAAAGTGCCTTGTGTTAGGATGGCGAGGTCATCAAGGTAGTTCACACAAAAATGTCTAACCTCAGGCCCTAATATTTGATCCATCGCTCTACTAAAACTGCCTACAGAAGTCTTAAGTCCTTGTGGCAACACATTATACATATAAGACTTTCCATTAAACGTAAATCCAGTATACTTTTTACTGTCTTCTGAAATGGCGATTTGAAAATAAGCATTATTCAGATCTATTACACTAATATAATTAACCCCATGGAAAGAATTTAACACATCTATTTGCATTGGTGGTGCTTCTGCCTCAGCCACCATGTATTTGTTAATTTCACGCGCGTCCAATAAGACCCTAATTGAACCATCCGGTTTTAAGGTGAAAGTCAATGGACTACAATAAGGTGTGGAACCCCTAGATATTACCCCCATATCAACCATTTCAGCTAACTTCTCCTCCATTTGCTGCCTATATGCATACGGAACTGGATAGGAACGTTTTATAATTGGACTATGATCTAACATTTTTATAACATGTTGATAGCAGTTTGCTCGACCTAATCTTTTCACAAAGACATCCCAATGTTTATTTAAAACCTGTCTTAATTTATTTACTTGCGTTTCTTTAAGAGGCGTACCAATTTTCATTCCCTGTAAATACTTCCGTGAGTCAAAATTACTATCTACCTTCGCAATTTCAGCAACCCCTTGTCCCTCAGATATATATTCAATAAATGGAATCAATACTCTTTGACCCTTGTGATTAATAGTTAGCCCTACAATTGGCTTTTGTAATTTTATATTAGTGTTATTTGCTATGAGCCAATCAAACCCTAATATCATTGAATGAACTAAATTTGGCACTATAAAGAATCTAATTTCTAATTCAATCACCCCAAATCTCACAGGCAATAATACCATCTGTTGTATTTTAGCGCTCTTTTGACCAACTGCCCCACGAATTTGTATTGGTTTAACCGGTAACATATTTAACTTACTTCCAACTTGTAACTTTAAAGTTTCCCAAAACGACTCAGAAATACACGTAATATCGCTACCCGTATCGACAAGACATATAACCCGCTTACTGAATATTCCTACCTCAATCTCAGACTTAACTATCTCTAATTTGTCCGCAGTAATATTATCTTCTTCGTCAAATAATGAAGAAACTATTTCAGTTTGTATTAATGGCCTAGAATTTAAGTCAGATGGAACCTTTAAACACTCTACAACTTGCAACTCAAAATTTGTCAAGTTAATTTTCTTGACACCTGACACTAAACCTGCCTTACCGCACTGTCCTTTAATAGCTATTGGTTCCCTTATTCCATTATTATGTCTACCCAATGTCTGTCCAGGCTCCCACCCGAGTCCAAGCATAATTTTTAGAGCAACCGGAATTTTGTTAGCCCCTCCTACTGTTGATGCACCGGGGCTTGTCACATCAACACCTAATAGTTTAAATTATTTGTTGGTTCTAGGCTAACTATTGAAATGTCATCAGCATTATCTACAATATTTACATCATTCGTCCTAGCTCTTTTGTTTGGTGTAACTTGACTCATTGACCTAACGTTGAACTGTCTTTTCCGCCCCTGCGTGGCCTTATTCTGTTGATGATGGGTAGGCGCCTTAGGTCCCTGAACATTGCTTGAGGGAGCACTGATGCTATTGCCCTGGCCGCTTTGCTTGTCGATATTGTCCAATTTGCGTAGGAACTCCGTAGCTTGAAGGATTGAAGTATAGTTACTTGTGGACCAGGCATATTGAACATCCTTCGGGAAATGATTCATTATCTCGCTTATAAGTTGCCTTTCCTGAATAGGGTACGTCAACATCTTCGCTTGTCCACATAATGTAATAAAATGTCCCAGCATTGGCCGAGTTCCGTCCCAAGAATTCTGACTAATCCTTCTTCTCAACTCATTTTGTTCCGCTTCCCCCCAATACGTGTCTAGAAAATCCCTCTTGAAATCTTCAAATTGTGTCCATCTATCCTTATATATCCGAGCCCAGTTCCTAGTTTCACCTTCCAGGCTATCAATTATAGTGTCAATAGTATCCCTTGTCTCTGGCCCACTTTTTCTTAAGTAAGCAGTCAAATCCTCGATGAAAGTTACCGGATGCTTGCCCTTAGCAGGGAACTTGGGCTTCTCTGAAGGTAACTGGGCCACGGGATAATATACTGTAGATGGTCCAGGCACATTTTGTACAACTTGCACCGGAGGCTGGAGAGCCGTGTCCCCTTGTACAGATGTGTCGGTCGACCCACTCGGTGTAACTGCAGATGTGATTCTATTTTCCAAATTGGTCATTTTTTCATTGATGGTGCTCATTGCCTGCTGCACCATTCGAGTCACAAAATGTAAAGGATTGGTTCTCACTACGGGAGCGGGGTTATTTGTGGAGGCTACAGGGGTCCTAGTGATAGGCCTCCTAACCCTTGTTTTTCCTGACGTGGCCCGCGCCTTAGGCATTCTTGATGTTAATCTAATTAGCGAAGACAATCCCGTCTATTGTCGTTGATTTACCGTATCCACCCGCCGAGTTACCGCTCGGTTTAACCTGTAAGATTAAAATCTTACGTCGCGATAAAATGTTAAATACGCTGGACGACCTAAAATAAAGTCTTCCTAGTACTACTCCCTAAGTCCCGACCTATTATTGATTGGCTATCTATAGTAATTATTTATTTGTTATATGCATCCGCTGTTTACGTTTTGAATCGACCTCTAAATAATTCAATTCAGTTTTTAATGAAAGCAGCATCATATAAGAATAGTAGAAAGAATCATTAAGGTCTAGACAATGACCCCATATGCACTAAGTATCTCAACCTTAATTGAAGCAGTCCAGCTACTACTCCACACTCACACAACCTTAACCTCTAAAGAAACTTCAGATAGATAGATAGACAGATAGACAATTCCTTACTGTACACCAATAAATTTACAGAAAGGTAGGTATCATGCATACAGTTTAATGCACAATGGGCGATAATTAAATATTTAATTAAATTTTCAATTCAACCATCGACTTTCAAATCTTTTAAAGCCAGATTTAATTTTCCGAGCCCCTAAAGAAACCATTTATCTATTAATTTCTCTAAAAGTGTATTCGCTACTTCTTGAATCCCAGGATGGTTTAATATGTAAATAAGGGGAAAAGTCAGTTATTGGAACATTTTAAATTTAGAACTTTAATCAAAGTTCGGATAATCCAATTTGAGATTTCTAAAGTTTTAAAATTTTAAAACAGTTCACATAAGTCATCACACATTGTTTGCACCAAGGACCACTTTCTTTCAAGGTTAAATTCAACTTATCAATACTATCTCTTACTAATGTCAAACAACGATAACCCTATCAATAACAGTAGGACTCCACACTAGTTAATTTAATCACCCACTAATTTCATTTAAGCAATCCAAAAAAAATCTTCCAATCAACCTATATACTTCAATTTCCATTTACTATCTATATCACTATTAAGTTTGAATTTTCACTGGCTCCATTCAAGTTGTTTCTCAAAACTAATTTTGTTTATCTGTTATAATTAAACTAAACTTGATTTAATAAAATTTATTCTTTACATTTCAAATCACTAATGATGGCCAAAACCTATTAAAATTCTAAATGCTTATATGTGTATCGCTATCCCAACTATTAAACCTTATTATTTAAATATATAAGTGCATCGCTACATCTTGAAACCATATCCTCAACTAAGTTTTAGTTCAATATGTGACTAAAATAAAAGTATCATTGGAAGGATTGGAAGGGACACCTCACTAAATTCTAAAGTCTAGTCTATATAATTAAACTAACTATTTTAAAATTAATTGAAAACAAGCTACTAATTTAAGTTATTTAATTTTGTATTGCGTAGGGAATTATCACTAGGTACTCAAACCAAAACCGCTACCTCCACCTTCCTGTCTTTAAAGTAATTAAAAAAATTCAAAAAAATCAAAGTATACTGCAGTCAATCTAACATAAAGTCCATCTAATTATTTATTAAGTTCCCGCCCCCTAGCTTATATAGTCTGCTAAAGTATTCCTATCATATTGATAATTAATGTACTGCTATGAATGGAGCAACTGCATCCAAAGTACCAATGCAATGAGTGTGCAATAATGGGTACAATGATAATATGTAAGTATACAACTATGTAGTCAATCTTAGTTATTTACTTAAAAAAAAAAACATCTATATATTTAATGTTATGAATAGGCATTTGTACCTTGTTTTCCCTAGAACTGCCTACGAAATTATAGCTAAGAACTAGTTACTGTTGTTTCTTCCCTATGTCATGAAGTATCTGCTTACGATCTAATAATAATATTTCAACTTTAACAAAAACACTTCGCGATATAATCTACTTCCATGATCACATACAAGATTAGCTGATAACGCACGAGACCCTGATTGTAAGTTTCGATTTTAAATCCAAGAACTAATAAAACAAAGTACTTCATAATATGTCCAATTATCTATTTATTTATTTTTTATATCTACTTAGTAGGTCTATTAGAATTAAAATAAGAGTATAAAACCACGCCCTCTATTCAACTTTCAATGAACTAACAACTGACGGGGATTGATCGCCCCTAGGTTATTTCGCTAGATGGCGCTAGTAGGTTCCAATCCAGCTACAATATTAAAATTATACATCTCAGTTATCGAATCCAACCTAATAAAATTTAACTATACGTTTTATACAAATAACTAAAAGCACATTCTATACATACGATGCAAAAATTTCAGATTTAACTACCATATCTAATGATAATTAGAGCTCATAACCTGCCATCTAGTGTCCCACCGCATCCAACTATAATGTCGAAGAGAATTATCACATAATAACTTCTTTAAAGATCCAGTTTTTGCGTAAAGTTTGTAAAACTATGTCTATTTAAATGTAAATTTACCATATTATGTAACTGTCCCAAAATAATTAACTAAGGTTTGTTCCAGGTGAACTTATTAAAAGTTCAAGCATTAAATCAATTATAGCGAAATCTTATTGACAGTCGATTCTCGTTACATTCTGAAAAATTTCAGTCATGTAAGCAACCCAAGTTCCGCCTAGCGACAATACCCCGAACTACCTTTAAGTCTACACTGTAAAAATACTATAAACATTTAAGTAGATAAAATACTAAATTTGAATAAAGGACATGGGCTCAAGCTGAAATTAATACAATTCAGGAACAAAATAACCATCAAATGACAAAAGATTTACTGGGAATTGAACTTACGATCATTTGACATAGCTAGGCATTCTAACCACTACTCCATAGCAGAATATAGTAATAAAATATAATTAAAATGACAAAAAGAGCTTCCCCTTTTGAGGATCGAACCCTGACCACCTGTGTGTTAGTTACTTAGGGCAATCCAATAGACCATCTCAGACCCTGCTAATTTTTCTAAAATTTAGGTTTACTTCCTACATGGCAAATCATGTAAATGTTTAAAGTCTTGACACACTAAATAAACGCTTCTAATATACTTTTTATACTATTATTAATATTATTATTATTTATAATATCGCCGCTTTACAAATATCTACTGAAATTATATAAAACACATTATTTTGATTTGTCTAATAGCTGTTATGGTGTCACTATCAATTCCCCAATCGTAGGTACATAGTTTTGTTGCCTATATTTTATGTTCTCGAGGCAAAGGGGAATCCAAAATATTACAGAATTTATTTCCGTATATTACTTCTACGAAAGAACTTTGTTCTTAAATATGGAATCATCTTCTAAATAAATAGCAATTCAACAATCGCGACATAGCACTTCCGCTGACGCGCTGCTGTGCAATGTTTTCGTTTCATTTATTATTTACGTTAACATTTAAACTAAACCATCCCTACAAAATCTATAAGAAATTCCTAAATCGCTAATTACATAATAATAACATTTCATTTTACATGTATCTATTATTTAAATATTTCATGGGATTTTAAAAGACTTTAATTTTATCTTGATATTCCGTTGTATGCATTGTTTTGCAAAACACTCAGTTCACACAATCATATAAATAAATTTTATCGACTTTTGATTTTATCAGCTAATTTTACAAAGCCAATATCGTTTTTTCATTATGAAATCACCCTGAATACTTCAATAAGAATTTATCGTCCGCGAACGCCGTTACAACTAGGTACTTCTAAACTTCTTCAACAAGTAAGTTCTTTGACGAGCAATATTATCTAAATGAAACCTTTTAATCCCATAACCTATTGTTAATTCTATTTAGTACTATTGTGTATAGCAACAATGTAAAGCATCAACCTATGGCAGCAGTGCTCACACCTAAATACTAAAATAAAATTTATAATTAGAATAAAGTTTAACATTACAACGACTATCAAGCACCATGAATGAGGTATTATTTTGATCGGCTGCCTAACCTATCTCATCACAATGTCAGTTCAGTGAATACATCTTAGTATGCGAACCATTAACTTATGTATATTGTAAGCAATGCATTTAAGTTTTTATCTATTTCACTACCTACTTTTATAATTTGCACCATCTTTTGTACCATATTAGTTCATGCAACCACAAGGTACTTGTAACACTAAATGTTTAGATGTAAGTATCTATGTTATTAGGTATTCATATTTGTAACCATGTACCTATTCCTTATATAAGTAGAACTACTCTTTGATTCCAGTGAATAATGTACTTAACCTCAATTTCAGGTTTTAGCTTATATAAATTACTGTAAACCCTTTCATAAAGGACAGTATAAATGCATAAAACAACCATATTTAAGATGTTTAAATTCCTATAAATTTAAAGTATAGTAATCATATCTTTCTTTGTTTCAGCGTTTGAAAGAATCTATCCTTGACTCTAAAAGAGGAATCTATTATTCTCACACAACCGGACACTTTAATATAAATGACAGGTTCCATGTGCAAAGAAGAATTTGGATAACACTAGAAGTCAATGAACTTATACAGCTGTGAACTAAAATTTGAATGGTACAAAACTCAAATTAGATACAACTTGTACTTGGAAGTAGGTACACAATAGAATACAGTACAGTAAGTTTTCCATTGAAAGTTCCCTAGAAATACTCAAAATAATCTACTTTTTGCCGCTAACATTATACATTACAAATCTAATGTAAACTAGTGTATATGAATTTTATGATTTTCTACTGATTGATGCAACCTAAAACAGATTGTTTATTTTGTGATACTGACAGGCAACTATGTGACATTTGTCTGCTATGGGCAAATGTATTAGTATTTGACTTCATTTCATATGTACATGTACTTACATGTAAAATAAATTAATCTATTATATCACTACTATTACATAAGGCAGTATATATGGCTATGGTTTACCTATTTATAACTCATCACTTAGTAAATTAATGCAAATTTAAATATTAGGCATCTACTTAATATTACTTTCAACCCAAAATTTACTTACTCTGACTATGCCCAAACAATGAAACTGCACTGAAATTATGGTAAGAAAGAAAGAAAAGAAAGAAAATTGATTTTTATTGCGGATAAAACACATGCACATATTAGGATTAAGGAAACACCTAAATAAGAAAAAAACAAGAGATAATAACAATACACAAGTCCACACAACAATATTACACATAAAAAATATATATAAAAGTCTAAAATAACGGTGGACCTACAGCTACTCAGACGGCGACCATGTTGTAACACCAAAAAGGTTCGGGGTTTTGCGGCAAGGATATTTTTATTTCTTATCTGTGGTCGCCGCCTGAGCAGATAACGCGGCGTGTGACATGCACGTGACAAAATTGACATTAGTGACATTGTCAACGTGTCATGTCCTATCCTACGTGGCACATAGAAATTATTATAAAAATGCTTGGTACATCACACATGGTCTCACTTAGCACGTGTATCATTGTATTACAATTAAAAGAAAATGTACAATGTGTCCGCAATAAGGGCCAGACACTCAGCATAAACTGAGGTGGGTATTAGCCACCACAGAACTGATTTTCAGTGTAAGCCCTTAAGTGCCACCTGACGTCGTCTAGCAATATCGCCTCATATTCTCATCAACAGTATAGTAACAAAGGTAATTTCTTAAATATTTTAGACATAACATAGATATCGTTGGGTATTAACTACATATTTCCACACAACATTCATGTATGCATGTATGAATACCTACATACAGCTAGCCAGGTAATCCCGGGCAGGCACCGATTTAGGCGTATATTATATGGTTTCCTACATTCGACATAAAAATAAAAACACCACCTCTCCCATCACAGGTCCACACACTAACGTTTGGCTAGTGCAGTTTTATTTGTATACCTTAAAATTAAAAAATAAATAAAAATAAACAAAAATTGCCACAGACAGAAGGCCACAGTACTGGCAGGCGAGTCCGGAATGATATAACTTAGGGGCCAAAACATCAAGGTAAGTGTGTTGTATGTATGCATTAAAAAAGTAATATAGTAGTTCAACAAATATTCTTTTGATGTACAAGGAGTAGTGCCCTGTACCTAGTTTTAAAACTGTATTTGGTTTTTAGGTCCCTAATAGGCGGAGGCAAATCATTCCAGATGCGCATTGCCGCATACTTCAGGCAACCCCGGAAGGCTGTGGTTCTGTGTCGCGGCACCACCATCGTACTAGTTGTAGACCTGACAGAGTAAGGATAGTGTATCTTTCTTAAACATATTTTTTCATACATGTAAACAGGCTTTTTACTTTTCAAAATATCAAAAAGCATAGTGGCAAAGTGTAGCTTTCTTCTAGCCTCCATCTTTAGTATATTATTGTTATTAATATATGGTGTAACATGTTGGTGTCTAGGTATATGAAAACAGTATCTGGCACAGGCATTCTGTATTCGTTGAATAAGGTTTTTAGTTTTGGCCAGTAAACATGGACCATAGACTGTATCACAGTAATTAAACCTCGATAGTATGAGACTATCCACCAGTTGTTTCCTCAGTGTGGTCCCTATGTAGTCACGGATATTGTATAGAACCTTTAACCTGTAAAAGCAATTCTTTACAACCCTATCAATGTGTCCCTCAAATCTAAGCTGTGGGTCTATTACAAGACCAAGGTTAGTGGCCTCATCAACCCTTGCAACTCTCTGACTATTTATGACTATAGCTGGGTCATATTGCAAGATTGACTGGATTTGTAGTTTACTACCTAGTATCATAAATTTTGATTTTAGAGGGTTTAAGATTAATGAGTGTTCTTTTGACCATTGAACTACCCTTTCCAGGTCCTCATTTACTTTAGATACAGCTGAGAGTGTATCACTAGGCTTAAATGACAAATATAATTGTGTATCATCTGCGTACATGTGGAACTGACAGTGTGTAAAGGAGCTTGTAATGTCTGCAGTATACAGAATGAACAAAAGTGGGCCCAAGATTGATCCCTGCGGCACCCCTCTAGTCACCTTAAGGGGGGAAGATGATATGGTGGTCCCATCATCTCTATGGATCTCCACATACTGCGATCGATTTGTAAGGTAACTATTAAACCATTTTACCGTATCTGATGAAAATCCATAGTAGGACAACTTGGACAACAGCAGTGTTGTATCCAGGGCATCAAAGGCGCGGGAGTAGTCTAATAGGACCAGAGCTGTTCCCTCTCCACGATCTCTAGCCTCTAGAATGTTGCCAATCACATCAGACAAGGCCATAGCTGTACCCCTACCCTTCCTAAAACCTGACTGCTTATCAGGGAGAATATCATAGCGTTCCAGGTACTCCATGACCTGGGTATGCACCACCCTTTCAAGTACCTTTGACAGGCAAGGGAGTATACTGATAGGCCTAAGGTCTTTAATGGTATTTGGGTGGCTGTTTTTGGGTATTGGCCGAACTACAGAGCACTTCCACAGCCCCGGATATGTATGTGTGGCGATGGATGTGTTTATTATTTGGGTGATTGTGGTTAGTGACTTAGGTAGTGTGAGTGCCAACATCTGTGCACTGATTTTGTCAATACCCTGTGCCTGTGTTCTAATGTCATTAACTATCTTCAGGATTGTGACATGATCTACAGGTCTGAGCTCAAAGCTCACATCTGGGTTGTACCTGTGATGTTCATAAAATGTTAATTTTGACAAACTCACCACACATTCTCCTGGTACATCCAAGAAGGCTTTGTTGATGGTATTTGGGTTGTCAAAGTGACCAGGCAAACAAGAGTCCCTATGTGAGTGGAGTATTTGGGTTTTCAGATTCTTCCACATAATTTTCGGGTCATTAATGTGCTCACTTATGTGATTTGAAAAGTAAACAGACTTCTCATTGCGCAATGCCATGACAGCTTGATGTTTGAGATCTAGATAATATTGTTTTTTTGACTGCAATTTAGTACTCTGATAAGCGAGCCTTGCCCTGTCGCGCAAGCGGAAGAGCAACCTCACATTATCAGTTATCCATGGAGTACTTCTGGTCTTAAACAGCTTTTGCTTTACAGGGGCATGCATGTCAAACAGATGCACAATCCAAGTGGACAGTGCATCTACCTTATCATCAACAGCAACCTGAGAGTCCATATGACGCCAAGGGATAATTTCAAGATCACTATTAAATAGATCTGGCAGGATATCTCCAAATGGTCTGTATGTGACCCACCTGGGTTTCTCCTTGACTTTTTTTAAGGTTGACTCACAAGTCACGACTGCATGTTTACCCAGTTCTGGGACATGGGTAACTGTAACATTATGAACATTCATATCTGTACAAATGATATCTATTAAGGTGCTACAGTCATTGGTAAAATGTGTTGGTGAGTTTACTACCTGATGCATATTAGTGTAGTGCAAGAATTGTTGTAGTCTCTGCACATTGGCTGTACTCTGTGTTAACATGTTTATATTAAAATCGCCCAAAAGAATAATGTGATCATAGGGGGCCAATGCACAAATGCTGGCAGTCAAACTGTCAATAAACCTGACGTCACATAGCCAAGGTGGCTTATATGCTGTACCAACCAGAACTTTTTTACCCATACTAGTCAGGGATAGCCAGTACTCCTCAACTTGCGGATCCAACGGGTGAATTCTAGTCTTTACACTAATGCCATTTCTTATATAAAAACCAACTCCTCCCCCAACTCCACCTTTTATCTGTGAAGGTCTTGGAGTATGCCTTAACTTGTAACCTGGCACTTCAGGCGCCCTCCCATCCTCACCCAACTTTAGCCATGTCTCATTGATGGCCATGATGTCAACTGAATGGTGACTCATGGCAATAAGGAATTCATCCTGCCCAGTTCCTAGTGACCCTGCATTAAAGAGTCCAAACTTTAAATGTTTCCTATTGTGCATCGCTGTATACATAGAATTGACACATGCATCGAGTTTGTGCAGAAATGAAAACCCAAACATCACACACATAACCTGGATAGCCACACACCATCATCAACACTTTAGTTTGTGTGCTATAACCGATACAATAATGGAGATCACACAACATGCCACACTTATTGTTTGTATAATATATAAGGTCTGTGAAGTCAGAATGTTTCTTAGTTAAGAAATTGTTGCAGGTTGTTGCTTGTACATAAAAAGCATACAATATGACATGGGAGCATATGGAACTATCTGTATATAATATAAGCATTACAAAGTAAGAACATTCAATAGTTAAGTAGTCATATATTTTAATAGTTAAGTGATCATATATTTTAATAGTTAAGTTATCATTGGAAATAGTGGCATGCATTGTAAATACCGTGTAAACATTGTAATTCATTTGACATTCATATTTTCCACTACATATGTAAACAAAACACATAAAGAAACTGTAGAAATATTTTTGCTGGCCATATTTTATCACAGACCTATTTTTATTAGTATTAAAATCAATATATACTATGATAGAAATAATAAGCAGGTACACAACCATATCAAAAGAAAAGAATAATGTAGTAGTATGAGTCAGTTTAGTTATTACTTGTGTTGAAAGTCCTTTTGCCAAAAACACGCTCTAGATCAGCCTCCGAGCGTATATTGTGGGTACGTTTTCCATCAACTTCCTTTACCAGGATTCTGCCCCGCCTTGTCCATGTATATCCATCCTAAATTATTAATTGAAGAAAAAGCTATTAATTTACGTAATGAAGTTTGATTTAATCCCCCTAATGCTCCAACAATAACATTAAGAGCAATATTAATTAAATGTTGCTTGTACATAAAAAGCATACAATATGACATGGGAGCATATGGAACTATCTGTATATAATATAAGCATTACAAAGTAAGAACATTCAATAGTTAAGTAGTCATATATTTTAATAGTTAAGTGATCATATATTTTAATAGTTAAGTTATCATTGGAAATAGTGGCATGCATTGTAAATACCGTGTAAACATTGTAATTCATTTGACATTCATATTTTCCACTACATATGTAAACAAAACACATAAAGAAACTGTAGAAATATTTTTGCTGGCCATATTTTATCACAGACCTATTTTTATTAGTATTAAAATCAATATATACTATGATAGAAATAATAAGCAGGTACACAACCATATCAAAAGAAAAGAATAATGTAGTAGTATGAGTCAGTTTAGTTATTACTTGTGTTGAAAGTCCTTTTGCCAAAAACACGCTCTAGATCAGCCTCCGAGCGTATATTGTGGGTACGTTTTCCATCAACTTCCTTTACCAGGATTCTGCCCCGCCTTGTCCATGTATATCCATCCTAAATTATTAATTGAAGAAAAAGCTATTAATTTACGTAATGAAGTTTGATTTAATCCCCCTAATGCTCCAACAATAACATTAAGAGCAATATTAATTACTATTATTCATAGCATCATTCTTAGAATGTTTAAAACAAGTTATTTAGCTTGTAATAATATATTCTGGCTTAGGTTTCTGCTTAAGGCATTTTATTATTAATCTATATATTTGATAAACTGTGTAAAAAGTAAGCTACTATATATTGTGTTTTCTTCCTCAAAGTTTTAATTGACCTTATGTGTATTTGTATGTATCAGTATCTGTGTATTTACTTGTGCCTAGGCTCTTGCTTGTAAATTTATGTACTTTTATGACATACATAATGTGTTGTTTGTGTTGTATTATTGTTCCTACACAGCAATATGGTTATGCACGCCCCTAAATACTTTAAATGGTTACACTACTCTACCTATAGCATTATTAGTCCCATTTTAGATATAAAATACTTCTCACCTTCGATATTAAAAGACATAGTGTTCCCAAGGTACTCGCTTATCCTCAACAATTTGCAAAACCAAACAATCTTGGTCATCACGGCACCAAATTGTAACGTTCCCCCCAATATAATCCTTTATGTGAACTTGAATCGCCCACTGATGAGACGTTGAACCTGAGTGCAGCAACTGCCTACAGTGCTGAAGGCACTGAAGTATCCGTTACTATTATATCCTCCAAGTTTAGGAAGATACCATTGACATTTGGCTTTATTGTGATCGTCTAAGTATGGGACCCTTTATACGTTGTGTTTAAGCATTGTAGCAACTCATAGTCCTTTATTTGGTACATTGAGACAAGGCAGAGTACATGGTATTGAGAACACTGATTACAATCTAATTCCTATAACGATTTTCTGTCTAGCAATAAAGTTAAATAATGTTCCTATACAACTACATTGAATCCCTGAACCTAATATGAATTAAGATTTTGAATTTAGGAGCTACCTAGCCTCAGTGATACTTAGTGATATCAAATTCTGAATATTAAGTTCATTCCTAAGTGATCCTAGGTATAGACAGTTCAATTCAAAAGGTAATAGTTTTCAGTAAATATAGAGAATTGAAATTAAAATTAGAGTTAAGATTACCTATGTGCTTGACCTACATTGATAATTGTACAGAATGCCTGAGACTTTCCTGCATGA
Source organism: Cybosia mesomella (assembly GCA_946251805.1). Taxonomy (NCBI): domain Eukaryota; kingdom Metazoa; phylum Arthropoda; class Insecta; order Lepidoptera; family Erebidae; genus Cybosia; species Cybosia mesomella. The sequence continues at coordinate 10,021,131 of OX276392.1, forward strand.
AGCTAGATCATGGCTAAAGGTAATAAATAGTTATTGACTGTTCTAAGTTACAGAAATAAGTATTAACAAGGGTAAAATATATAATCAATTTAGAAATATCCTAAAAATAACTGAATAATTAAAGGAATGGATATGAATATCTTATATGCAAGTTAGAATATAATTGGTAACACTTGTTGGCAGTCATAAAATAGTGAAACAATGCTTAACTACTTGTAAAACTAAGTTTCACCTTAAGATGTCTGCGAGTAATTGTTCTAGATAATTAATAGTAGGAACATTATATGCACTTAATACCGTCTAATCCTTTACTGATTAACATGATAAGTTTCTAAGGCTTTCTTACATGCAAGCAAGTTTAATTCCACAGTATGATATAAGTATAAGCATGTAGTTTAGATGGAAGTGAAGGTATAACACACTCAATATAGAGTGGCCTCACTATACTGGACCTTTCAAAGGAAATGTACCTACATAGTCTTCTTATATACAATTTGAGTTATTTAGACAAAGATATAGTAAATAATGGTGGTCAAGTGAATAAAATGTGTGATTAAATACATATGTGGTTAACAATCAGGTACCGTGAGATAACCTACATAATAGATTATCTCAGAGTAGCCGGACAAATGAAATGAAGCTTCTGTTGATATATGGAGACTGCTAGGATGGGGTATTTTGATAGGTAATTAGGAACCCTATGACCGGTTCCATTTCTGGAACCGGGGAGGCCGCATCCACCAACCCCAGGCCCCCAACGAGCAACCAATCCTCTCCAAACTGAAGGCATACTAGTTCTAAGTTATGCACAACCTTGGTGCTTTACAAATTAAATAGTACCGAATTGGGAATGAGTGCCCAATTTCGACAAGTAGGTTAGATGGAAATATATCCAGTCTAACGAATGCATAGCTCAAATCATTGCTGTTATGGGTACCAGCTGTAAACAGACATGGTAATATATATGATTAGGCCCTCCCGGATCATAGGACCAAGACGCCAACCGTCACCACTCAGGGTCGAACCTAATCGTCACAGTGGACGAGTCAAACAGTGACCAGTGGGTGTTCGAGGCTGTGTGATCATGTGGCAACTGTCCACGTTTCAGGGTCAAGCGATACCGCGACCAAACGCTTTCAAGACACACGCATATCACCGAGAGGACATAATAATACATAGGTAAGTATGATGGCATGTATTGTGAAGGCTTAGCCCAATACAATGCTTACAATGAAATGAGCACACATCCGTCAAACAGGATACATAGATCAAATTGAACATCGATCCTGTAGATAATTTGTTTTTAATATCCGAATTAAATCAGGCACTCACAAGGAATGGATAGGGACAAGGAATTGTCAAGAGTTAAATGAAGCTACTTTATAAGATAACAATCATTCACCCAAGTAATTTCCGTACCTTTTGAGCTTCTCATCTTTACAATGAAAGTGAGGTCTAATTGATAGGAACGATAATCCAGCAGATGGCTACATTTCAGTATAACCATCGTAATTAAGGTAGCTCAATTTATCAAACCTTAATCTCATCCTAAGCAAACTGAAGAGCTTGGGAGGCTCCTTGAGCGTGCCTAGAACCACGTATTCCGTATACACAAGGGTATTGTATAGTATGCAGGCTGAGTATAACGAAGAGCGTAGGTATAACGTAATGTTTTATAAGTTAAATCATAAGGCCCATTAATCACACTTTGCACATTAAATGCCGTCACAGATATAGGTTAAGGGTCTACAATAGACATCCCAAGCTTATAGAAACTAGCCATCTAGGTTTAAATAAAGTAGGTAGCATCAAAAGAAAGCGTTAGTAGCAAATTGCTTAGGTAGGTACATATAGGTTAACGGCGATAAAACTGTTTTGTAATCTATTCATGTGACCTAAACTTTAAGGATTATGAAAGAACACACAGAACATACTTTCCGCATGTAAATCGGAATGCCGCCTGCTTCAAATGTTATCGTTCCCTAGCTGTAATTCAGAGGAATATGGAGTTGGTTGGCACCGTTAGGTATCCCTCCATAACCAGGCACATTGCTTGGGTTTCCTACGGGAAAACTAGCTAAACCTCCGCCGCAGCGCTACCCTCAACTTCTAACTTAAGAGACGATAAACGACAGCAATGACTTTACGAATGGGTCGCCAGACTCTTCGACCCAAGACAGTAATAGTACGCTTATATTTAGCGTTCTAAAACGCCTAATGAAAGGAGTCTTGATTTTCGTAAAGGCCCTACACTTCCTACGCTAAACAACTTTACGAATGGGTCGCCAGACTCAACGATCCAAAGCAGTAATAGTACGCTTGTATTTAGCGTGCTACTACGCTTAATGAAAGGTGTCTTGATTTTCGTAAAGTTGTTACATCTTATACCCTACATGTATGAATATATCTCACAAAAAAAATTCACGTTTCGTTTTATTTTCTACCCACAAAAGTAAATTATCATGGAAACAATCATGAAATCCAAATACAGACAACATATTAAGAATAAGAAGAACAAAACTAAGATAACTCACCACCAGACTTACACGCAGCTACCAGGCTCGAAGGCTGCTCAGGCAGGGCCACCGCTTGTTCCTCGTTCCCGATGAATTCTTGAAGACTGTCACAAGCCTGCACGGGCAGAGCTTCTGCTAGGTTCTAATTCGCGACGAATTCTCGATAAAAACTCCCTGATATTCTCCGGTACGCCCCTTTTATTTCCTCCTACTACCCCCTCCTTTCCAAATTTTCGTTCGCCCCACCGATAATCACGCCACTACACGTCATCTCTTCCGAGTTGCCATAAAACAATCCGTTTCAAAACTACTACCAACTATCGACTATTTGAATTTAATAACGGAACTATCAGCCTAAACGAATAAATCCACTTCAACCATAATTTATTCGATTCTATGTTAAAAGTAGCCTCACATTAAATCAATTGTTTTGCAAATAGTTTATTTATATTCATTACTAATATGTACTAATTTTATTTCATTATTTATTTTCTTTCGACTATGTTTGCTTTTCGCTTTTATATCGTATTAAATCAATTATTAATCAATTACGCCTAGAAAAATGTGCGAGTTCAATCCTTGTTCTCTTCTACAGTCTTTTACAGTTTACATATTGAACCCAGAGAACATGTCCTTTACTTTTATTCTACTTTTAGACCGACAATGTACGAGTAGTGAGAAGGGTATTTTAATGTTAATCTGCAACATCTGAAGCCGTTCTGAACAGCAAGCCCCCATCCTCTGACCGCCAATGCAATCTCGATGGGTGGGACCGTCACACACTGTCCGCGTTCTCACTACGCACTCGATCACGTTTACGACACACAACACTCACAGTATCGGCTCGCGCGGTTTTTGGAACTGCAGTTTGTTTGGGCCTTGTGAACATACGGATCACTGGATGCCAGACACTCGACAGTTGAAACCCATCCTCCCGGTTGAAGTTCTTGTACTGCAAACTGCAGTTCCAAAAACCGCGCGAGCCGATACTGTGAGTGTTGTGTGTCGTGAACGTGATCGAGTGCGTAGTAAGAACGCGGACAGTGGTAGTGGTGACGCGCGTCAGAAACGAGTGTGGAAGAGGGTAGACCGATACGGTTTGCCGAGTAACAACTAACTTGCAGAACTTTAGTACATCCGTGATCATGGTACTTGTAACAGTGCCGAAATATCGGATTCTCGAAAAAGATACTAAACATGGTAAATATCCCGTTTATAATTCTAATTTTAAAGTAATGGTTACTTCGTTTTGTGCCGTTTCTAAGACTACACGAGATCTTATCTTCCTCCCTTTTTAGGGTTCCGTTGCCAAATGGCAAAAAACGGAACCCTTATAGATTCGTCATGTCTGTTTGTCTTGCCGTCCGTATTTGACAGCCACTTTTTTCCGAAACTATAAGAACTGTGCTGTTGAAAGTTGGTAAGTAGATGTATTCTGTGAACCGCATTAAGATTTTCACACAAAAAAAAAAAAAAATTTAGGTTACCCGTACTTAGAACTGAAACTCCTAAATTTTTTTTTTCATCAAACATATATCTATGGATAGATCTTCGAAAATTATATTGAGGTTTCTAATATCACTTTTTTCTAAACTGAATAGTTTGCGCGACACTTCCAAAGTGGTATAATGTGTCCCCCCCCCCCTGTAACTTCTAAAATAAGAGAACGATAAACTAAAAAAAATATATGATGTACATTACCATGTAAACTTCCATCGAAAATTGGTTTGAACGAGATCTAGTAAGTAGTTTTTTTTAAATACGTCATAAATCGTAAACCGCAATTTACCTTTTATTCAATCAACTGAAATATAAAAAATTTACTTGCTGCTACGGAACCCTTCATGGGCGAGTCCGACTCACACTTGGCCGGTTTTTGTTACTACTAGCTATTATATAGCCTTCATCTTTATCTGATCCTATTCCCGCGAAGGTCAAGTAGTCTATATTTTATGCTATGTGCTACGTGCAGATTTTAATCTATCTTTGTACTAAATTTCATGCAGATCCATTCAGCCATTTTTGTACGATTGAGTAACAAAGCTTTCGTTCTGTAAAGTTTGTGAATTATTATCGGACGGTAACATGATTTCTCAAATTTCTTATTAGTATATTATAAGTAATATAAGTTGTATAATCATTATAGAGTAATCGTATATCTTATATCGTTATATATAAGCAAAGAAAATCATATTTACGTTTAAACGCAGTACAAGTATCTTCCCAGTACTCTTGTCATCAAGAGGCTTTAGATAGCAGGAATCCATTAGAAGCAGATACTGGGAATTAATCGCGAACGACACTCGGCTCAACAAAGTTCCTTATCCGTATTATTATATTACCTATCTATACTAATATTATAAAGAGAGAGACCGAATTTTGTTTGTTTATATATTTATTAAGGGTAATCTTCAGAACCATAGCACTTATCTAAATGATCACTATTTTAACACTCTCAATATTTATCAATACTCAATTATCAATATTAAAAGAAAAAAAAATTTTTGAAACCTTGCAATATTGCTTTTTGCAAAGAAGAATGCCTATACACTTCTGGATCTGGGTGTTAAATGTTTCGAGTCTTCGAAAGAATTTACGATAGCAAGTATTAGTTGAAAATTTGTTGTAATTTCGCTGTGCAGGAATCAAGTAATGCACAATATAGTAAAAGTGAGATTTTGTAACTAATGGCGAAAAATAATACAATGTTTAAAAATGATTGTAAAGTCATTAATTGTTTCCGTGGTGCGTAAGAATTACGGTAGATGGCTGCAGCGTCGCCCCGAGACGTATATAATATATCGGAGAATTTCGAATATCTGGGACGTGCCTAGGTACTTGTAGCTCAGTTGGTCAGAGCATCCCCCCTGTATGGGACTGGTCGCGGGTTCAAGTCCCGTCATAAATGTTCTCTTTTTCGGATCTAAATTTATGAGTTAAATTGAGTGTTATTCTTTTTAAAATACCTTTAATATATTCCTTCCCCGCGAATCGCAGCCCATTTGTCTGAGTATCTATCAATATCTTTATTTTCGGTTTTTGCTAGAGGATTTTTTAAAATTATATAATAGAAGAAGAATAATACCCTATATAGTGCTATCGTTTAGATAAATAGTAAAATTAAAGTACATAACTGCTGATTTCAGTGAATAACCACTAGAGCTCTATAAAAATAGAGCTTGCTACCAGTCTTCTTTAATTGACAGCAGAGGAATAAATTCACAAAACATAACTGTCATCAACATCTCAATAAATACTGTACTTTTTCACGTAAAGTTAAATTGGAAAACGTCAATCCCTTCCGTAAACGTCTCACATCAGGATATTCCGATATTCACCTGCCAACTTGAAGGGCTACCACGGAAATTATTCTCAGAAAAGGAAAACTCGTTAAAATACTTTTTTCTCGATTAGTAAGTAAAAAGAAAATTATCAAGTAGGATCTAATTTTTCTCATTTTTCCTTCCCACCATGACAGTTAAACGAATGTATTTTTAAGATGTTACAAATAATTATAAAACAACGTATTAATAAAACTAAAAACGTTATTCAGCGCTTAAATCGTTTTTTTTTCTAGCGTACAATTTATATTTGCGTTATGCACAATAAAATTTACGCATAATATTGTATCACAATAGTGATGCGGAAGCCCGTTGAGAGCGTGATTATTGTCCATTAAAACAATTGTTTTAAACAAATGTACGGACATAGATTTTGATATAAGGTATTAGATTATTTTTGCATTCAGAAATTTACCAAAGATTTACATTCACAATAGTTACGAATACTTTACGAACCATAGCGGGGTCAAAAAAAACTTAAATACTAAAAAATATAACGTGTTCATAAGACTGTTAAGGAAGCAAAATTTTAGGTACTGAACAATAAGGCTATTCGTTTACAAATGGTATATCCGGGCTTTGGAATACGTAAACAACATCCGTTTCAATGAAATCGAAACACTTAGACAACGCTTTTATTCGAAATATCTCAATGCGATTCTCGTAATCGAATTAAAAGCGCACCTTACTCGTTTCCCTGCGCGATATTTATTTTAGTTTTACCTTTGTAATTGAGCTGAGCGTAGCGAAGCTCTTATACGTGGCTAAGCCGTTTGGTCGAGACTGTACTCCTCCGGAACCACAATACCGATCTTGACCAAATTTGCCATGGTGATAGTGTAGACACCGCTGAGTGTTTAGAGGGGTCAACTGTTCAAATACAATGTACCATTGAGGAATAATCATCGAGAAACAGTTTCACGAGCGCGCGGCCTTAGCTATGCGCGCGACCGTAGTAAGATGCCTTATTTTTCAAGTAAGAGTCCTGCTCGCTCAGCTCAATTTATTTCAGTCGCACCCTGCACTGAATTCCTATTTAAAAAATTGCACTACATATTCACACATTCGAATTTAAGATAAATCCGTGCGACGGACGTAAATTGGCCTGTAGGTAATTACATTTGGAAGTGTAAACGCTACACTGAAAAGCGTACATGACGTTTGTCCATGGTGATAATTTAATTGTCACTTGTTATTCGCGCGAAAACAAAATGTGTTGGATAATTTTGTTAGTTTGATTTATAATCTGTCACTTGCACTAACATGAATATATACATGTTATATGAATAGTTATTTACGAGTTTACGAGTATTGCTACTAATTAAAAAAGGTTTTGTTAAATATAGTTAAGTCTTAATTTTGTGAGTACATGTGAATATTTATTAACGTGGTAAGTAGTACGCTTTCCACGAAATATACTTCCGTAGTTGCGGACCGAAGTTTCATTCAATTAGTACCATGAATTATTGCATTTGTCCCTTAATCGGGTCCGAAGGTCCATAGGACGTGTAGTACATCTATATTCGACACACTATTGAACTCGTGCTACCATTGCTACCAGACTGACAGTTCATGTTTCTCTATCTACCTCTTTGTTCTATTAAGGGCCGATTTTTCAATGCTCAGATAAACAACCAGATAGGATTAATTCTACAGTTAACATGATTCTCAATTTTTCAACCAGTAGATAAGCTTTAACTGATTGATAAACTCCCTAACTGACTGATAAATTTATCTGGCCGTTCGAACCCCAGTTAGCGACTATCTGTAGAGTTATTTCACTTTTCTGTCATCATTACGCGCGCCGTTTGTGCGTTTAAAAGTATTTTAAGCATGGATTTTTTTGATTCAATCGACGATTTAATGACCGAAGAAGACTAAACAGTGCTAAACTACTTATCCCGACAGGAAAGAAAGAGTTGTAAGAGAACGGCCCGATAATTATGTCTGAATGGAACGACACAAAATTTCACAGGCGATTTCGTCTTGAAAAATACACTGTGGAAATATTATTAACATTAATTGGAAGTAAAATTGTCAACATAACAAATAGGTAAGAATAAATACCTACCTAATCAATGATGTCTGATAACTTTGACAGAATCACTATGCTCAGTATCCTCTCATGAGAAAAGAAGACGGCAAGAACAACTTATGGTTATGAATACTGTCAAATTGTGACACCCGCTGTTACTCCGACGAAAGTTGGCTGTCTCTTTTTAAAATCTGTAAATGTACATAAGTGCGTCCTGCTCTCGCTTATTTAGTGTGAAGCTAGTAACAAAAATCAGTAGGTTAGTTAGCTGACCGCTATCTACTTATTGAAAAATTGGAATATTTTATTCGATTGTTAAAATGTCAGTTAAAATTATCAACTAGATTGGTATCTGACGTTTTATCTGACGATTGAAAAACCGGCTCTAAGTGACGGGACACCGAGATAAATAATATACGGAAAGGATTTTATACGCAACACAGTACGTAAGTGCTACGTCATTCGGTCGTGTTTCGTGTGGGCCCGAAGCTTCGAATATACGGTTCATGGTAGCCCCCTAGGTTAAAGAGTATTTAATGCAGGCTAAGTCATTCAAGCCGCTATCCCAGCGTATGACCAAACTATTTACTTTTTTTTTGTTTCGTCAGGGGAAATGTCCTACGGCATACCGCGCGACGCGGGGAGGCCGCGCGGTTATGTGTGGCTCTCACACACTAAAACCCCTGCGGTGTGCCATACTCTGCGCTTTGTTGGGGGGGCCTGAAACTATACACGAATACTTCCATGGCGACCCCCCCTAGTGCGTGCCCGCAGTGTGTCACGCTTGTTACCTTCATCACACAACTCTCAATTAGGCAACGTCCAGGCACACACGGACGTCGCCTCTTCGCGGGTGGCTAGAACAGCGGGTGGAGGGCTAACCCGGTCCCTTCCACCCGCAGCCACACTCAGGGCGGCATGAGGCGCAAATACTCGCGCCTCCGCCGCCCGGTAGCGTATGACCAAACTGTTGCAAGTACACTTACGCAAAATTGCGTTTCACAGGAAAGTAACAATTGATATTGTGTATAGCTGTTGATATTGTGCTAGGTGATACCCGCGGCTACGCCCGCGCAGAGGTTGGTTATTGTTTTTCAGCCATATCTCCGGTTCTACTTAACCAATTATAATCAAATTACCTGAGTCTGAAAAAGACCTTTCTAATAGAAAAAACCGTATCGAATTCGTTCAGTAATTTTTGCGTCCATCGCGAACAAACAGACAAGAGTTCCAAAAAACAAAAATATTGTTCGGAATCGCTTATTTTTGGCGATAGCCCAGTGGTGTACATAACGGACTGGTGAGACGAGGTCTCCAGATCTATCCCCGGGCACACACCTCTGACTTTTCTTAGTTATATGTGCATTAATAAAATGTTAATTATCACTCGCTTAATAATGTGCCCGGTAGATGGCAATAGGCTCGCCTCCTATTACATTGGGACCTTAACATAACTGGCGAATCGTGGGTGTGTAATACACCTCTGCCTACCCCTACGGGGGTACAGGCGTGAAGTTATGTTATGTTATGAATCGCTTATTTAATAAAACCCAAGTATTTTTTTTTATATCTTCAATGTACAGACACAGCTAATTTACAATTTTATAATACTTAGTACAGATAGATGTCTGGCTAACATGACGGATGAAACCTAGTTTGAACGATTTATCACCCCCGAAACCCTTTGTATACTAAATTTAATGAAAATCGTTGGAGCCGTTTCCGAGATTCTGATTAAATATATACAAGAATTGCTCGTTTAAAGGCATTAGATAAGACAACTTCCCGCCACTTTATATAGCACACAGTTTTTTTTATAAAAGTTGAAAACACTTCTTTTTTCAAATAAATATTGCGAAGACGTGGTTAACCCACGTCCTCGCAAAATATAATAATGGAAACACCATGGAAAACGAAATTCAATATTTAATAAATAGATTTTACATTTGAAAACGAATGCGTTTTTGTATTTTGTGTGAAAAATATAACAATATACTAACAAAAGATATTGTAAACAGAGTTCACAGCGACACGGGACTGTGCAAATATTACATTGAATCAGAAAACAATTATTTTAGGAAAACATGACAAGAGCCCTTGTATTGTTTAGTTGTAGAGACACCATCTTTTTGGATTTAAAGAGACATTTTGTATGAAGCATCGGGTGTATTGGCCCCACCAAGAACTTTGGCCACCTGATGATTGACGGACGAGGCTCTGGTAGCCTGTACTAGAGCCTCGTCCCAATTGACGCAATCCCGAGAAAATAGCCTTCTTTTCTCGGGATTGGGTCAGATGGTAGTAGTCCCAAGACGTGTGTATAAGCAAATTTCGTATATCCAGGACGTTTCCAGGTTGCTCAGTTTCTCAGAGTATTCCCCCTAGAAAGAGATTGGTGGCGGGTTCACTTTGCCGATGTTAATTTGTAACTAATTTAGTGATTCAAAATCATTAGATTATGTCCTAAATTGTACAAGGTATGCGTGGTAAAACTATAGTATAAGATATTCGTATTGTTTAGATTTCTACGACCGTAGGTTTTGTTATAACAGGCCAAAGGTTTGTTTTGTTTCGATTGGTATATTGACGATGTTTGAGGATTTATTGGAGAGAAATACACAGAGGTACTTATGGTATTATTATTGGATTCTATTGGAATATATTTCAGTAGATATTGTGTCTGAAGTAATTAAGAAATAATATTTAATCTATAGAAATTAAATTAAATTATCGAAATGTCTGTACGCGCATAACTTACAAACTATAATAATATTGTAAATATATATTGTAGTGGTAGAGTCAAGCAACAGTCATTTTGGCCGTTGCATGAATGGGCCGACTCGACCGGGGAAGCACCACCCTCTCACAGAATATCGACGCCAAGTAACAGTATTTGAACTGTTGCGTTCCGTTTGGTGAGTGAGAGTGCCGGTGCCCAAACTCCTTTCCCATCCCCTTCCAAACTCCTTTCCCATCCCCTCCCAAACTCCTTTCCCATCCCCTCCCAAACTCCTTTCCCATCCCCTTTCCTTTACAGGGTCGGCAGCGCGAGTGTGACGCCACTGATGTTGCACACGTCCAAAGGCCGCGGTAACCGCTTCCCATCAGGTGGGCCGTGTGCTTGTCTGCCACCTTAGTGGTATAAAAAAAAATATTTGTTTGTTTTTGTGTTCGGTATTGTCAGGAAAAGGTTTGTATAAAAGAAAATTAAAAAAATATGGAACAGAATGTTGTGGGGACGGGTTCATAATTTCACTCGGGCGGAGCCGCGGGCAATAGCTAGTAGTTACAATTTGTATTTATGGTATTATTTTCCTTTACGTACTTCATGATCAGTCATCATCATCATTCGATTACATTCCAAGTTTCTACTATTTTCGCTATCCTCTCTTCCTTTTCTTCGCATGAGGAAAGCCTGCGCTAGAGTGAGAAAAGAGCTGGATTCACCTTTCAAGTGAAATCAGGGTGTTCTTGTAAGGGCTTTGGGTGCTGCGCTACAAAATCTCGGATATATTAACGGAATCGGTAGCGCCTCTCTGTGTGTGATTTTTTTATAAAGAATATTAGGGACCGAAATTAATAGTACTCCTCTATACCTTCAGTTAAGCGAAGTTTTACCTAAAGTGTTGGCAAGACTTCCCAAAGTCTGGTAACACTTCACTCCGGGTATGCCAGCTGCCTTATACAGAGATACTACATTGGTTTAGTCAGTACAACTCCAACAACATCATTACAACTTCATCATGCCCCGACTAGTAGCAAACATTTTCTCAAGAATGTATAAGCTATTTTAGTTACTAATATCAATGTATTACTAATATTCAACACGTATATTAGAGTATTGTATTGTATACGTTTTTATTTCATTTTAAATATCACGGGCTACAAAAACTACCAAAATATTAAATTTTACATTAAAAAAAATAACCAGTCTAAAGGTAAGTCCATATTTTATAGTTAAACATTAAATGTTCATATTTTATTCTTTAAAACTATAAAAACCAGTTGTTGTTGCAATAAAATTCAAACTACATCTATGCAGTTATAATTTTATAGTTAAAAACTTTTTTCTAATAAAACGGATATACCACCTCTATACACCCCAATGAGATTACAAACGAAGCAGAGATAGCGCGGACTGGCACCGCACACAACGCTGACGTTTGAATTTCGAATGGTATCAGTGCGGTCGTGACTGCCAATCGTGTCCAACCAAAATGGCAGCCAGAACAGGTGACAGGTCGAAATGGAGACGAAGAAAATGCTCTAAAAGTCCTTCAGAAGACGACAACGACTGCGCTAGCCTTGCTTGGCTATTAAACTTCAGATTGGATGATTTCGTGAATATAAAAGTGCCAGACGACGAACCTGCAGTAAAAGAACCGAAAGTAGACATTCCTGACAAACCGCCAGCACCAAAGAAGCCCCCTTATACTTATCCTGAATTGATTGAGAGAGCGCTAAGGGAAAATGGAGAGTTAACAGTATCTGCAATTTATCAGTGGATATCGTGAGTTTATCATTACGTAATTTTCTGTACTCTTAGTGATTTAGTGTTAATAATAAGTATTTCAATATTATGAATTTCTTTTAATACTTATAAATTAAAAATCATTTGAAAATTGACATGGCATGTACCTACCGGTCTGTAAATTAGTAGGCCATGGTTTTATTTTAATTGAAAGACTTATTATGAATTAACCTTAAATTGTATTAAAATAGAGATAACCTTTTTTTAAATATTCAATATTTTAAATCTTCATTGCATAGTTAAAATATAACCACTTTTACGCGTCTGTCATGTTTCGCAGCTTACTTCTTCTGAATCAAATCATGAATTTTGATACAGTTTTTACTGTATGTCGTTTATATAGTACTCTCTGAGGCACGGATGAGTTTTAATGCGTTAAGAACGTTTCGTAACCTTGCAATATGCTAAACTACTCAGTTACCATTTAGCTACGAAAGCCCCTCACAAAAATCACAGTATACCTTTTTTTTCGTGCGGAAATCCCTTCGGATACCCCCCGCCGGCCAGCGGGGGTGGTTATGTCGGGCTTGAACCGACTTAAACCGCACGCCATCTCGGGTCTTAACGGCGTGTAAGGTTCACATAATAAATAAAGTAGAAAAATAAAACTTCACATAATAAATCACAGTATTCCTACAAATATTCTGGACGTCACTCGGAGTGATTCACTCTAACTACTAACTAGGTACTATTAATACTGCAGCTATTTAGTCGGAATTCTTCGAAAAGCACCTACCATAAAAGTAATAAAATTGTCCAACCTATACATTTCTCAAGATATATAAATCCAATTCATTTTAACACCAACAGCAACAATGCCCTAATATCTAATTATGCTAACAAAAGAAATAGTTCCGATGTTACTCAGTAATTTTCGGCAGGTACTCTCCCTATTTCATTTGTCTGTATTATACACAATTTCAAAGCTTGTAGTCTACCTATTGTGTGTAATAAGAAGCTTTGTTAGGCAGTTCATTTGAAATGAATGTAACCTTATTTTGTATACGTATTATATATAGGTCGATTTAGGTATATTTGAGAATATTGCTGCCACTTAATTTTGTTTTTATGTTTTGTCATATTTTTTCTAGTACGTGCAAAGTACCATGGTCTCACTATATATCAACTTTTGATATAAGAAAACTGAATTTCGTTCCTCCTAATCCCTAAAGAATCTCTGCAGGTGTCAATGGCGTTGCAGCATTCATAAACTTTGGTAATTACTTGCTAAAGGTTTATTTAGGTGAGAGGATGGTACTTACTGATCTGATAATCTTTATTAACCCGACACAAAAAAGCCTTGGGTTTTTTTTGTACTCGCATTTTACTACTGTAACAATAGAGGCCCTCCAAAACACTGCGTAATTACGCAGAAGGTCCCAGGAAAAGTTCGAACACATCAAAAGTAAAATAGGGGATACAAAAATTCTTGGTTTGTATAATTTGACTGTCTTGGTTACGTGGTAATTGAGATTCCGACTATACATTAAGTTTCAGGCTGGAGGACCAAATTGGATGAAATATTTGACTTTTGTTTAAAAATTCTTAATAGCAGCAGGGAACCAGGCAAAATTGGTCAGGACGACAGCAGGGTCGCCTGCTATAATATAGAAAACAGTTGCGAATTGTGGGTATTAAAATATCTTTGGGGTATCCTTCAGGGGTATAAAAACGCGAATATGTTAATTAAACATATTAACATTACCTAATATTGTTAAGATGAAATATGCTTTCCTACTAAAATATAATAGGGACACTAAATGCTAAGTGCAGCTTTGTGACATGACACCATGTTTAACTTGTCTGGCCTTAATCCTGAGTTAAAGGAAAAGGTAGCCTAAAGCGATTGACCCGTCTAAGTGGGTGACATTAATTATTTATTAATGTACTATATCAAATGCTTACATTACTTTATGAACAGCTCAGTTAAAATGAATAAATGTGATGTAATAACATCAAAAGATAAGTACAGTGTGCAGATTTTTCAAGACCGAGGACGGGGTAGTTCAAATTTAGAAAATCACCGTGGATTATGCCTATTGGGGACACCACGTAAAAAAAAAACGCGCCTCCAGACTCTTCCTCGTGTGTGGTGGGGAAAACAGTCAATAATTAATTATTAATAATATTGCAAAATTAATAATTTAAAAAATTATAATAAATAAATAAAAAATAAAAACAAAAGTTACTGGACCAAAGTTGTAGAGAATTTAATTAGCAACAAATAAAAAATAGTTCAAGAGATATATCGTAAAAACCATTTCAACCCCTATTTTCAAGATGGCGGCCGTTCGACAAGGGTGGCGACCCCACAAACTTGGTTTTAGCTTTACACTGACCCCCCTACACTTTTTTTTTTTTTTATATTTGGGACACGTCAATTTGACTTCACCTCGCCTGATGGTAAGCTGAAGGTAAAGTTTCAGGAAAGAGGGTCACCATTACATACACGTACCATGTTAACAATGGTGGCACTCAGCTTGACGGCCTCATCAGAAGAGGATTGTCGTCGCAGCACCGCGTGACACCAACAGGTCCCACTAGTGCTGTGACCACAATCACCCTGCCCGGCTATGCACTTGCTGACCCCTGAACGCAATCAAACCGAAATTTGATTACTATGGAGGGTTTTTCGCAATCGTGCACGGTGGTACCCACCCGGCCGATATTTGCGACAAATTTGTGTCATCAAATTTCTACCACCAGTACACATCAACAAAATAAAATTGCGTCCTCTAAAAAACGCAACCCCAAATGTAACTTTTCAATGGACTATAGATGTGAACACAACATGCAATGTCAGGTTTTGTTATATTTATACTAAAAACAAATGTGAAAATTTCTCTATTGAATTTTACAAATTAAACTCCTTCCATGTGCTAACTTACTTTTGTGACAGAAAAAGAAAAAACGCAACAACAAAAACACGAGTTAGAATTCGCAGTTCATCACAGATACTATTCCATTTCTCAAAAAGGCCAGAAATTGGTGATTTGAAGTGAATTTATTCATCATCACCGTCCAAAGTACCCAGGGTCCACTTTTTGTTTTCGATTGGTATGCATTGGAGCAACCGTCGTTGACTTCCCAACCCTGAAAGGTGGAGGACCCAGTTTAGCAGGTGCACCGATTTGTGAGGTTGTCTTGGGCCTAGAGATGTTGAAAGGGCCCTCTGCACCATTTATTTATCCTCTACACCTGATGGTTTTTCTGACATCAGACCTATTGCCGGGTGAAGTGATTTGAATACAGAGTGGAAGCCTACGTGACGGCCCAATTTGGATATTTTCCGTGAAGCGACTGCCATCTGATCTCCACAACCCACTGGTAAAATTGAAGTTCTGTAATTAGACCAGGTTGCCCACTATTTGGGACTCCCAACTACACGCAACGAATGCCACAGATGTTCGAATGGCAATCGGGACGGACTACTTAACGTACTCTACCGAGGCATGGAAGGGGTCTTACTATGCAAAGAATAGTCACCCGTCCTAATACTGACCTGGCTAGCAATGCTTACTCGGTTACGTTACCACTTAGCCATGAGCCCCTCTATATGTATTCTACACTAACATAGATCTAAATACACCTGCTGTCATATAATTAAGTGGGGCAATATAGAGGTGTGTTTTGTTTACATGTTACGTTTAAACTCACGTAATAATTTGGCTATAAAATATTTAAATGTCTACAGCGTTTAGCTCATATTCGATAACGTGATTGCTATGTTCGTCTGCTTGTTAATTGTTGGTTTCGTAAACTATCCGATAAACCGGTAAACAAGCTTAGGGTGTGCCTGGTGGTAAGTGATTACCTATACATACATATATACAGCCACGCCTCTTTCCCATTGGGGTAAGCAGAGACCACGTGTTTCAACTAGTTACGATCCTGATAAATAATACCTTTGTCCTTTTTTTTTTCATTCATTATCTATACTTTGTCTATAAATGCTTTATAGACAAAGAGGAATTCAGGTAAATATTTTTTTCTTAATCATCAAAAGCGCAACACCAATCCAGTAGTATTGTTTCTGTGATTTAATGTAGTTTGGAAGAGATTCAATTAACACATTAAAAGATGAACTAGAAGAGCAGACTCTAAAATATACAACTAACAAATAAAAAAATCCATTCCCGCAGGGGGAACGCACAGGTAGATTTCGTGAAGTAATTAATATTATTTTATATAGAGAACTACGGACGGATTTTTTGTTCCCGAAAACGGTAACTTTTAGCGAAAAGCTTTTCAGACTTTTATTTTAGACTTAAAAATGGCCTATCGGTTAAAAATGTTTCCGACGGCAAGAATGTTCACCGGTTAGAAGTTATGATTTTTTTCCCGGAAAATTTTGGTTTTTCCCCCCTCCACTTTTAGTTAAAGTTTTAATCTTATAGGTTTATAATTAAAAGTTGTTGGTATTCATGTATACTATGGGATAAAACTAGAACGGTTCGAATATCTTTCATGGAACGTGAAATTTTGAGGAAAAACTGATTTCACAAAAAGTGAGGCCCTACCGTCCCCTTAGGCCGGATTCTACCCGTTCACGAACTTAAACTAAGTTTACACCCAAGCAATTTTTGACCGCAGTTTGAAAGCGATCGGGGCAAAAATGCGACCGTGAGAGTGCCACAAATTTTGGGAACTGGAACCATACATACATATATATATACATAAACTTTTTGACCAGTGGTAATTTCGGACTCAGGGGGTCATAACTAGACCTCCTATGAAGAATTTTTTTTAAAATTCGACTGTAGTCAAGAAACCAATAGGTAGATCGATTTCATCGAAATCTACCTAAAATAACTAACAAATAACTAATAAACTAACAAATATCACAAAAATATTTGTCCTTGACCTTGTCCACAAAAGGCTGAACTTAATTCGATGTTAAATACAATGAAGTTTTGAAATTCAAATAAAACGTTTTAGAGATAGTTTATTTTATCGGAATACTCAACAGAATAGGCACCAATGGCTTACATATTGTCTTAAAATTGCATTAGTCTACATTTTTTACAAATTGCTATCATAGCCTAGTGCCTTTTTGTTTTTTCGTGCGGAAATCCCTTCGGATACCCCCCCGCCGGCCAGCGGGGGTGGTTATGTCGGGCTTGAATCGACTAAAACCGCACGCCGTCTCAGGTCTACAGACGCCGGGGTGTAAGGTTGCCCATAGAGCATATCCCTCGCACCCCGACTGACCCTGGGCCATCTCCGGTTTCGAGATGGCCCCCTCGGGTTTGGGAACCACGGTGTCCCCGTCATGCCCCGGTTTGGGGGAGGGGCGCTAGTCACCCCACCGTCCCGGCCTGCTTCTGCTGGGGTGACAGGCGGCCTCACCTGTCACCCCCAGGCCTGCGCTCACGGAGGACGGAGGTCGTTGAGCGACCTTCGGCGCCTGAGTCACCTGCGACGCGCAGCGAGCATGTTGCGGGCTCGGCGGGCCGGGAGAGTTCTGAACCTCTCCCGGGAGCGCTCCGCCATCTCCTTCGCGAGCATCACATGCTCGCAGAAGGAGGTGGCGGCGGCCCACGCGCTCTCGCTCCGCACCATTGCCGCAATCATGCTGCCGAGCGAGAGGACTCCCACCCCGATGGCTGCCACGAGGTCACGCCTCGGCGCCTCCCACGCCGGGCAGTCCGCCAGCGTGTGCAGCTCTGACTCCTCGCTCGCGTCACAGTGATGACACTCAGGCGTCGGCTCCTTCCTGATCCGATGCAGGTGGTCCCCGAAGCACCCCTTCCCGGAGATCACCTGCTTCAGTCGTAACGAGAGGCTTCCGTGTCGCCTCTCTAGCCAATCCTCCATGATGGGCCTTACCGCCGCCATTGCAGCGTGCCCTGCGCTTGGTCGCCCAAGTCGTTCCTTCCACACATAGCCTAGTGCCTAAGACGTTATGCGACTGAAAAGTCGTGAGTTTGAATACCGGTCGTTATATATGAACCCACTCCTATCACAAGCAATTAAGCTTAGCTGGAGTAAGAATCTCTGTTACGCCTAGTCTTTAAAATTGATTCGAGATTTACTGTTCCCTTCTTATTTGCGTATCAGTAGCACACAAACAACGCCGTAACACTACTTACAACATCTAATCAAACTTTGTTCCCCACAAAAAAGTCCCCTGTTAACCCTAAATGGCGCATTGTAAACACTAACCCGATAATAAATTAATAATGTCGCCCCTCGGTGCCCTTCGGTCACGGTACGATAACCATCTCAACTCTCCCGTGTCGACAGAAGTACTGTGATAGTGTAATTGTTACTGATTACTAAGCTTTATGGTTGAGTGGGTTTAAGGATTACCATTTTAACATTGAGATTTTATCATGCCTGTGTTCTGGAAACTTCTTTTAAGATATTTGTTTAATAATATTATTATGTAAATACGAAAGTCTGTTATTAAGTGCATTTTCTCTTTATTTTTTTATGTAACAGGTTTACAAAAATATGTGTACATATCACGCAAAAACCGCGCCTTGTCGTGGAGTTGTTTATTTATTCACATTCTAGACCCACCCATACTACAATGAATGCTTGGTTGAGTTTAGAGAGTAGGTACTGTGTAATACCGGCGTGTGAGGCGCCGAGGCGTGAACTCGTGGCAGTCATCGGAGTGGGAGTTCTCTCGCTCGGCAGCATGATTGCGGCAATGGTGCGGAGCGCGAGCGTGAGGGCCACCGCCATCTCCTTCTGCGAGCATGTTATGCTCGCGAAGGAGATGGCGGAGCGCGCCCGGGAGAGGTTTAGAACTCTCCCGGGCGCGCTCCGCCATCTCCTCCGCCGCGCGTCGCAAGCGACTCAGGCGTCGGAGGTCGCTTAACGACCTCCGTCCTCCATGAGCGCAGGCCTGGGGGTGGCAGGTGAGGCCAACTGTCACCCCAGCAGCGGCAGGCTGGGACGGCGGGGCGACTAGCGCCCCTCCCCCAAAGCGGGGCAAGACGGGGACACCGTGGTTCCCAAACCCGACGGGGCCATCTCGAAACCGGAGATGGCCCAGGGTCAGTCGGGGCGCGAGGTATATGCTCTATGGGCAACCTTACACCCCGGCGTCTTAAGACCCAAGACGATGTGCGGTTTTAGTCGGTTCAAGCCCGACATTACCGCCCCCACTGGCCGGCGGGGTTTACGTATTGTTTTTATTTAAGGGATTGAGACTGACTTTAAATTTTTTGACTGACTTTTGATGACTTTCAATTTTGACATGCAGACAGACGTACAGAAGCAAACAAGGGATCCATTTTTCTTTAAAATTAGCCTAGACCTAAAATAAGTTTTCGCAACAAAACAACAGGGTGGGGTAGCTAAGTCACCCCCCGTCCTGGCCTGCTTCTACTAGGGTGACAGGCGGCCTCACCTGCCACTCCCAGGCCTGCGCTCATGGAGGACGGAATTCGTTAAGGGACCTCCAGCGTCTGAGTCGCCTGCGACGCGCTGCGAGCACCGGGAGAGTTCTGAATCTCTCCCGGGCTCGCTCCGCCATGCTTTACGTATACCTAAAATCGTAAAATTTGCTTAAATTTTGCTTAGGTAATGGTAAAATCATAATATTGATAATAACTCAAATTTCTCGATATGGATGTTCGCTGGAAACTTAACAACAAAAACTATTCTTATTCTTCTTCACCCTAGTGGTGACCCGGTTACCTCCAAAGTAATCACTTTGAGGTCCAGGAACGATGACCGTCTGGTCTCCCAACCCCGAAAGCAAAACCTGCGCCAGAGCCTCACCGGTAGTTTCGGTAGGTGAACCAGCGTGTAGGTAAGGTTGGCTTGGACCTCGAAAATCTAGGGCCCCCTAGGATACCATATTATTTAAAATAACTATATTGCTATCAAATGGGCCTCACGTAAACTCGAAGTTTTGACCTACGTGAGATGGTTTTTCACGCAAAGAATCGTTCCTTGATTTTTTTTTTGCTTAAGACACAGGTGTGCTCGCTTACAACGTTCAGTAATGTTAATTATTCTTCGAGACTCCATATTTCTTTAATGTATTCATCTACATAAAAGCTTTTTACGAAATATTTAGTATATGACTGACATACTAAATAATTAATATTTTTATTATAGCATACGAACGATTGCTAGAAATTAATCATCTATAGCATGACAGTGACAGGCTAATTTATCTTGAAGGCCATTATGTGCATACTAATATAAATACTTCGGTTAGAATGAATGAGAAATTACGAATTTGTATTCGAAGTTTTTTGTAATGATAAAAAGACGCTAACCTGCTTAAAAGTATTTGCTTTTAAACATGTGCATATAGAATCGTTCATAAGTATGCATCACCCACAATTCGTAGAGTAATCGATCACGGTGCCAGGCAGCGATGGGACGATCGCCCTAGCTTCTCCACCCGTGGCATAGCGAGTCGCGTGTGGCCCAATGTCACTAGCGATCATTATGGGGTTAACTGCTGCTACACAGGTGGTAGATTCTTTTTTTTGTGTTAGATTGGGATGTTTGTATTTTTTATATGCTCATATTTATGCTTTCTTTTTTCTTTTGATTTCGTAATAGTTATGACAAAATACAATCCCTTATTTAGTCTAACTTATTTATATTACAAAAAGGAGCTAGTGGTCTAAACATATAAGTGATAATACGTATAATACTTCATATCCTTCTCTTTTCAGTAACCATACTATTGATGTTGTCCTTACAACATACTTAATCTCACTGTTCTTTAGCCTGATATCAAATTTGATGTGTTCCAGCGACCGCTTTCCATTCTACAAAGCCAATGATGAACGCTGGAAGAATTCAGTTCGGCACAACCTGTCGATCAATCCGCACTTCCGCAAAGGTGTCCGAGCTCCCCAAGGTGCTGGCCATCTCTGGTCTCTAGCGGCCAATGCCATTGATCTCCTGCCGCTGAGGGATCGCATTGTTTTTGATGAGGAGAAAACAGTACAAGAAGCTGAGAAGACTAGAGTTATTGGATTCCCAAAAGTAAGTAACCTGATGATGCTCTAATCAATTTACATACATCTTTGATTTAGATTCTTGAGACTTTATTAGTCAACACGGAACCCTTATACCCTAGTTTCGGTATGTTGGTTACAGCTTAGCTCCGACACCTTTAGTTCTAGAAAGGTGTAATTTGGCATGGATACACATAATAGTCACACTAAAAAGTCGTAAAATCTTTAAAAAAAATTTTTTGAGTGTCTTCACTACACGCAAAGTTGTCTACACCATAATTATATTGACGAATATTAGGGGTACTATTAAATTAAAACTAGGTCCGCAAGGCTAGCTCTTGCAATGTTGAACTGTTGAGCTGAGAGTGCCCATGTCTGAGTGATTTGGAAAGGAGCATAGAATATCGTAGTTAGAGAAATCAGCTTTAGAATTTTTGTTCGGTGATTATTCCTCCGTGTCATGTCCGATTTTCAGTTTTCTTTTTTTAATCGGTATTTATAGTTATAGGCTACGTTTTGGCGGCAAAACTTAGATTTTACTAATTGTGGTTATTGAGAAATCAGCTTTTGTATTTTTTGTTCGGTGATTATTCTTTTTTTTTTCTTTTAATTAATTTATTATTTAAAGCATAACATTACATTCTTGTACAGTAATAGCAACAAAGAAACCACTAAGGTTTATACCTGTACTATAACAATAACAGTGAGACAACATTCAAACCAAGAAGAACAAATCTCCACCTACCTACCCACAAATAGTTTTAAAAAAATATTTTTTTTTATTATTACAAATTATAACTAGATTAATAACAAGAGAAAAAAAAATAACAATAATAGAAATCAGCACTATAAAGAATTCAAAAAATATACTTTAAGTTTGCTTGTAATACCTGACACAGTGCTAAATGACTTTATATTAGGAGGTACTTCATAATTTAAATTTGTATAACCTATGTCCGTCACAGCACTATCATCTATAATTATGCTAAAAATTTACATACATACATTATCACACATTACATTAAAATCGGTCGAAGGGTCTAGGCGCTAGAGGGACACAAACAAAATACATCGAGGGGAGTGAAAGGAGCTTTTGCTCGACTTCGTCTCACTCTCAGCTCAATCAGTCTCGCAATGAGATGAGAATGGTGATAAGTTTTAAAACATTGGTTTTTATTACGTAGATCATATTTCAAAATGTTATAATGTTAAAACATTAAAGTGTGCACTGACCGACGACGCTCACTGTGAGCAGCGAGCATTACGCCCTGTTCTGAAAATTGAAGTACGAACGGCTCGTTGCTTGCACGTGCTCGCTTTGTAAAATGTTACATTATGTCGTGTAACACACTGGGCAGTACATAATTAGTGTGTATGTTTGTCTTTATGTTTTAACACATTTTTAGGGTTCCGTTGCCAAATGGCAAAAAACGGAACCCTTATAGATTCGTCATGTCTTGTCTGTCTGTCCGTCCGTATGTCACAGCCACTTTTCTCCGAAACTATAAGAACTATGCTGTTGAAACTTGGTAAGTAGATGTATTCTGTGAACCGCATTAAGATTTTCACACAAAAATAGAAAAAAACATTAAATTTTGGGGGTTCCCCATACTTAGAACTGAAACTCAAAATTTTTTTTTCATCAAACCTATACGTGTGTGGGTGGTATCTATGAATAGGTCTTCAAAAATATATTGAGGTTTCTATTATCATTTTTTTCTAAACTGAATAATTTGCAAGAGACACTTGCAAAGTGGTAAAATGTGTCCCCCCCCCCCCCCGTGTAGCTTCTAAAATAAGAGAATGATAAAACAAAAAGAGATCCGATTCTCAGTACTCCATGGATTCACCGTGCGGTCGCCGGGTCCATAGCGTGGTACAGAGAGGAACACCATGACGGCGACTGGGACTTGCGACCCATATGTAGGTTTAGGGTGGCCACCTTGTGATGCATCAGCGCTCACCTCCACCGTCAGTAGTGTTCCCCCCCTACCTATCCAAATTTGGTAAGATCCTAACAATGCCGCTTTTGGTATACGATTTAGTAAAGAGCTTACTGAAGCTCTTGGCAATCCGAGGTCTTTAAGTAAGTTGTACAGGGATTTAGCTGGAATTCCCCTTGCTCCTACTTCTACGGCATAGAGTTTAACCACGTAGCCGTTTTTGGTTAACTCGTTAGTCAAATCAAAGTATTTGTTTGTCTTTATAGCGTGGTCTTTAGGTATATTAATTTCCCACGGTACTGTGAGTTCTACAAGCACTGCACGCTTATGCGATCGTGAAAAAAGGAATATGTCGGGTCTGGATGATGAGGCACAGACATCCTCTGGTATCCTATAGTGCTTCTCATACATGTCTACGAGTATTGTCCAGTTAACGGCAGCTATCAAAATTGAATATGGCTTTTGAGGTGATTTCCTTTGAGCAGCCTTCCTTTACAAACGCAATGTCATTTCTTTGGTTTGTGGTTAATCCTTTTTTCGCTCTAGCTACCGCCAAACTTACAGCCTCACGTATGATTTCTAATACCTTATCATGACGGCGCGAGTAATAACCCCGGTCTAATAGCGTCTTACAACCCACTAATAGGTGCCTAGCCGTACCAGTTGCTTCACCACATGAGTTACATGATTTATCTGTGGCTTTTCCCCATCTGACCAGATTGCTTTGGTCGGGGAGGGTCAACTGGAATGCATTTCGGTAAAATTTAAGTAAGGCCGGTGACCAGTCGTATATTATGATACGCCATTTTAAGGCTATGGGAATACAAAATTCACCTGATGATGTAACTTACCATGTAAACTTCCACCGAAAATTGGTTTGAACGAGATCTAGTAAGTGGTTTTATTTTTAATACGACATAAATCGTAAACCGCAATTTACCTTTCATTCAATCAACTCAAATATAATAATTTTAAAAAAACATTATTATGTTACTTGCTGCTACGGAACCCGTCATGGGCGAGCCCGACTGGCCGCTTTTTTTTATCGATGAGCCTAAAGCTGAGCTCTCTATGTCTTGAAATGTAATATATCATCTCAGCCGTCATACATTGGAACTACATGCCTAGGGTTTGAAATGTTGAATAACAAATTTCCCGTTATATTGACGTTAACCCTATATGAATATATTCCAGGTTATCGTGCTCGACGAAGCAGCTATCGCAGCTGCCAGTATTATTCCAGACCAAGACTTATTTACTGGTAGTACAAGTAAGTTGTTTTCTTCTTCGACAATCTGAAAAGATGTTAAATCGTACCAGAGCTAGTTATTTAGATTCTATGCAGCTATCGAAATATTAAAGATTTTTTGTTATGTTATTTTGGATATAAATAAAATTACTAAAATTAAGATGGCTGTACAAGATTATAACAGTTTACATCTACTTTAATTGCGTGGAAAAATTGGTTTCTTTCCTATCTCTTTGTCTATCAGCCTTAATGACAAAAGACATGAAAAATAATATACTAATAATTTATTTTACAAAAATCTCGTGTGATATACGGAACCCCACCCACCTTGCACGTGCTCGTTTATTTATTTCGATAAATATATCAAATCAATTTGATAATATTTTGAAAATAAGGGATAAGCGAGAAGACCCTTAAACCCAATATTCAGGTTCAACGCTTTTTTTTGTGAAATGCTACTTAGGATTTACTCACCCAGAAAAAAAGCATGAAACTTATAATAAACCCTACAACGATATTTTTCATAGCGTACATTTTAGTTTTCATGAAAATAATTTAAAATTATGGCTATATTTTCTGCCTCATCGTCGAACTGAGACTAACCACTCTGAAGCATAGTTATTTAGCTAGTTTTAATGGTTAATATTTATCATGTACGTAGATTAACCTAGCGTTTCGTAATGTATCTATTAGTAACTTAAAATATATGTACAACTTATTATAAACTACCCTACTAGTGAGCCCGTGGGGTGGTTGAAATTCGACCTTTTTTTGAGGTCGTCAAAAAGTTAAGCTTCATTGCATTTCTTTTTAATTTTGTTACATACTTCAACTGTGAACATTATACAAATATTATGTCATAAAACGTTTGACAATGGTTGTATATACTTCCGTAAGTAACAAGGTGTGTGTGTTCCAAACTTCTCTTATATATAAGCTATAACTATGCCAAATCTCACACTTCTTGTGAGTGTGTTGGGATGTTGGGTTTTCCCTGCATGTATTAATATATAGATTGCCCGGGTCTTTTAAGCGGGGCGTGAAAAAGCATCTGACGAGGCCATCAAGTTGAGGATCACCATTTTAGCTTTATTGGCTCATTCTTGAGACTTTGGCTTACCATCAGGCGAGGTGAAGTCATATTGATGTGACCATTATAAAAAATGTAACATGTTATCTTTACCGACACCGTGGTACTTTTTTTAGTTAGACACCGTGGTACTTTTTTTAGTTACATAACTTTTGTATATTTTGCAGTGTTCCTTAATCCAGTGTCGACAGAGCAAGTCGTGAGAGAGAGCGGCCTCATCACCGTGGATTAGAAGAAAACGTTTGTGTCAATTTAGTCATATTATACCCATCTCGTATTTGTTGATGTTTATCTCGTGCGACTGTCAAATATTTTAATTTAATGTACAGCCAATCTACGAACGTTAATTAGGTTTATCTCTGAAAGGGTAGCCAAAGGTGCTTAACTATGTAAATTATACATCAATTATATATTTTAAATGTACAAAAAATGGAAGAAGTTTCTACATTGCCTGGATTTTTTTCTGGTTGGGGTAAATTTTCTTGTTTTTTTTTTTTTAAGGAAATCCTCATTCGTCAGACAGGAGAATCAGGGAAAAGTGACCAGTTGACGCCAGTAGGCTCGCGATTTATTAAGTGGAACCGATAACTGTTGAAATTTATATGATTTTAGATTGACATGGTCATTTACATTAAAATTAGAATTATAAACGGGATATTTACCATGTTTAGTATCTTTTTCGAGAATCCGATATTTCGGCACTGTTACAAGTACCGTTTATAATTCTAATTTTAACTGTTGAAATGTAGTTATTGAGTAGTTTTAGCTCATTGTTCAGGTTGTATACCGCGAGGATGTTTTTTAGCCCATCACTCCAAAATGCAGCTCAATTTTGAGTGAATTCAACTCAAAATGCATTTCATTGTTCGTTCTTTTTAGCGAAATAAATAAAAAGATGAAAAAATATATATAAAGAAGTTTATAATTATGCACTTTTACGAAGTGATAATTACGTGTTAAACATCAACAAACACTCGAGTAATTGTTAAATATATAACCTTAGAAATAATATACAATAAAATACAAATTTAGATTATTTCAGCGATCTCATACTGAATAATAGTAAATACTGTAAGGTATGGATTTATTTGATAGTAATTGATTTTAATAAATAATTTTAAACTATACTTATGCCTTTAATTTGATGCACTTGAGAAATACATATTAAATTCCTTTTGCGAAGCTTTCTTTTGCCTTTATTTCAAAAATATATTTATTTTTGGTTGAAACTGTTTGCATTCCTGTATAATATTTTCATAATTATAATATAGTATCATAACACACAATTTACATGAACAATACAGTCGTCCACTTACAATAGGTACTAATAAAAAACGCCGCTCCGGACAGTTCCCAGCGCAAAAGTGCCCATCACACTCACCCGCGTTTCCGCGCTGGATTGCAATGGCCAGCCTCTGCACCAGGAACGATGCGGAACGAGAGTTACCCATCGTTCCCGTCGTCTTTATTTATGGCCAATCTTTTTAAAGTTTTTGGCCTCTTTGCTACAGCTTCCCAAAGTCTCCCCCGCTACCGTCATGAAACGGTATAGTGGCTCCAAATCGGTTACTTAAGCCTCTTCCTTATGCTGACGTCTTCCGCATCAGCAGAATGGGGGTGAACCGTGCAACAGAGATAGCAGGCGGCTACAGTGTTGATGCAAATTGCATCCCAGATTGGGCACTTGCCGTTGATCCAAGACACCAACGTCTCCGAAACCTCCCAGGGCACGACAACTCGAAGGAAAGGAACTATGCATACATGAGGTTCACACCTCACAGCCCAGGTGAAAAGCCAGCAGAGAGTAGTCGTCGAGCAGGGTGCCCAGGTTAGGCGAAGGTAACCTGTAACCAAGCTCCAAATTCAGGTCACGACACAGCCCGCAGTCTAGCCTTATCGGCCGTCCGTAGTACATTCTAACAATGGATTTACTTCACTCCCATCTCATCCCACGCCCGCTGGTGGTACATTGCTTCAAGTATCATCGCACCCACGCTGAGGGCCAACCAAGCTGATAGAGCAGAGCATCCGACACAATTGTATGCTCCTCTCAACACCCTTAGTGTTAATTAAAATAGTAACTAGGTCTACTACCACCCCATGCCCAGATGCGCAACGCACCCAGAGACCACATCGAATGGGCAGAGCCGCCTGACTTCACTCATTTTCATTTCAAAGTATCACCCAAAGAGCAAACGTCCTCGGAACCGAGCCAAGTAGAAGTGGTTCGCAGTAAGTGATCTTCGAGAGAGTGAAGTAAATGCATATTTAAATCAGGAAGGAAATATGGGAATCCTAAAAGATTGAAGTCCGAAGCAGAAAGTTGTTTGAGGCTAGGAAGAATAGATAGGAAATGAGAAAAGTGTTTTCGAGCCTCAGTGTTACAGGGGCAGACCTCTCCCTTCGAGAGGTTCACCTCCAGACCCAGGTCTCTAAGGCTGGGAAGTAAGGTCTCTAGATACTACTAATTTTATAAAGGGATTAAGTTTGTGAGGTTTGAGGGGGTAATCTCTGAATCTACTAAACCAAGTTTGAAAATTCTTTTACCAATAGAAAGCCACATTATTTATGAGTGTCATAGGCTTTATATTTTCATGCTACTACCCAAGGGAGCGGAGCAATAATCATAAAAGTCAACAAACATTAATTTTGCCATGCTTGGACCAGGGATATTCTTGGACCAAGCAATGAACCGTTAGAGAAATGTGTTGTGGGTTTATAATAAAGGTATACCATACGCTATACGGTGCCATCATCTAAGATAGGGACGGTTTTACAGTAACCTAAGTTTGAACAAACGTGTTAGAAGAAGATGAGACGCACCTATAAGGTGAAAATATAATTTAGCTAATATTTTAGAAACCAATATAGTCCATTGAAATGTTACATTTTTTAGGTCTAACCTTGCGTTTTTTAGAGGATGCAATTTTATTCTTTTGATGTGTAGGGGGGGTCAGTGTAAAGCTAAAACCAAGTTTGTGGGGTTGCCACCCTTGTCGAACGGCCGCCATCTTGAAAATAGGGGTTGAAATGGTTTTTACGATATATCTCTTAAACTATTTATCTGATAAAAAAAATTGTTGACATTTTTTGTTGCAAATTAAATTCTCTACAACTTTAGTACAAATCCTCCTTTCGTGAAGTCTGTTAAACAACAACTCATTCCCAAAAATGACCAGCTTATATGAATAGAACTTATATAAAAATTTAAGAACAAGTTATGATAAAATTTCAAAAAAAATTAACGAAAAATTACACAGCTGTTAAAAAAGTACTCATGTGGAGGCTATCGTGAATTAGCACACTCGACACTAGTAGCTTTGTTTACTTTTGATAAGATTTTATTCTCTTACTGCATATTAATTTGTCAGTTGACCCCTAAATGGTGGTAACAATGCGGTTAACCAACCGTCACGACAATGCCACAGATCTGTCCTTGTATAACAATTTTGCTTAGTATACGAGTAGGTTGTTTGTAATGCTTTCATGTGTTTAAGACATTGTATAATATAAACAGAGCGTACGTATGAACGAACGAAACATGTTATTATAACTCTATCACGTACTAACACTATGAACCTTAGTTCCCATATTGGTTGCGTATTCATCCAACGTACAGTTGCCATCGGTATTATAACACGTATGTATTATAGTATAACACATTCCAAGTTACCAACCTCCTTAGCTCAAAAAATATGTAAAATAAAAAAAATTGAATTTGGTCTCTGAAGAGTTCAATAATAAATAACATTTTGGAGCCCAGGCCCGCTCTCTTACGCTTTCTCCTTAAGACTTGGCTTATCAACGCTTTAAGGGGAGCCATTGCCGTTTCTCCTCCCAACACCGAGAAGACACCCTGCGCTAGAGCCTAGTCCATTATTCAGCAGGTATGTGGGACCCCATTCACACATACACCGAATTAAATCCATAAACAATTAATGTGTACCCGTATTGTTGTAATCTTTAGAGAATAAGTTTAATTATATCGTTATCGTATATATCGTACATTCGTGTTTCTTTTCATGTTATGCATCATGTCATGAAAGATTTTAAATTTTTAAATTTACTTTAATTAGTTATAAATTAGAAAAGTCAAACTATTGATACAAATAACAGGATTTTAGTTTTTATTAAAATACTTACGCCTTAACATTCTCAAAGGGTTAAGCGGAGGAAATTACCAAGCTGTTTCTGAAATTATCTTCATAATAAATAATAGTTTTAAAAAACTAAAAAAAAAACGCTTTTTATAGAAAACCGAACTAAAAAATACATTTTTTTATTTACACTATTATTAATTTATATTTATTGAAATGTTTAACGCTAATCTTAATTTAAATTTATTAAAACTTATTTCCTTTTTTTTTCGTTCGGTTTTCTATAAAAACCGTGTTTTTTTAGTTTTTTTTAAATTTTATTTATTTTCTACTTTTTAGTTCGGTTTTCTATAAAAAGCGTGTTTTTTAATTTTTTTTAAACTATTATATGCTTTGTTGAATTAAAAATTCTCTTTGGTGTTCGTAAATTTGTTAATATTAGATAAATCGGCTAAAGATAATGGTTGGAAATTAAAATTTCTGCCTTACGACTATAGATGAATAATCTAATAAAAAATTATCGCGAGGGAAGATTAATAGAAATACAGCAGTATTACTGAAACTTGCTGCTGTTGCCACCTATTTCAGAGTTTATAATGTGACATTATTCGATACTACGTGATACAAAGTTGACGGGATAGATGGCGCTATTATCAAATATTTACAGAGCCTATTTTTAAATCATTAGTTTAAATTATTTTGCAAATTAAAAAATGGAATAGTTTTATCAAATTAGTGTATTGTCATCGGTCCTCGATAAATCTACAAAGTTTGAACGAAACATGGTCGCTTAAAGTGGGTCAAAATCGCGCTAAAAGGAGTCGGTTACAAACAAACATACAGGTGAAGCTAATAAAAAGCGTATAAAAAGACCCAATAGTCTATGCTTCGTGCAGGAGGCAGTTTTACTTATCTAGTCAAAATGTTTATTAAACTTTCACTATCATTCGTTGGGACAACTAAGTAACTGCTAAAGAGATTACGAAGTACTGCCAACTGAAACTTAATTGTTTTAAAGTTCAGCGTGTTCAGGTATATGAGCAAGTAAAACAAAGTTTATGTATGTATAAGTTGTTCAAAACTTTAAGGTTTATTGCAAATTGCAGAAAAATATAGTTACTAAGGATTAAATCTTCCGCAAGTCACAGGTTTATTAACAATTTATCAATTGTCTAGTGACTAGGCTGTCGGATTTACAGTCACTGTTCATCCATTTTGTTAAATAATAGGTAGGTATATATAAAAATCCTTATAGCAGTCAGGTTTCCAAAGGTTGTAAAAGTCTATTTTAACACAATATGGCCGCATTAACTCTAAAAAGGGGAGGCAATTTCTATGATTTGAAATTCTAGTCTCGCGCCTAATCTTCTAAAGACTATGTAATTACAGCTGAAGTGGTTCCCTAAAAATAAATAAATTTCTTAAACAAATACGTGAGCTAACTACACTAGTAGCGCGTTCGGTTCACCTTATGGAAAATTATTATCGTTTTCATTAATATAATGAACCGATATAACTTGCTCTACTCTAAGGGTTGGGTTGAATTCCAAGACACGTAGTCCTAATCAAAATTGCGCGAATACAGGTTATACAATGCAAGTTAAAAGCCTTCATGAAACCTAAGATGTGACTGATGAGTAAAATAATCACTGTTAGAGACCAATCATAATTTTCAGCTTTTATTCATTTATCTGCTTCATGGTACGGTGACTGCAGCCTATGGATATTTGCAACCATACTATTCTATAAATGATCTGTGTACTACGAAAGTTTATTGTCAGGATAGGCTACTAAGGGGTGTGTGTTGGGTAACCTCCTCGAGTGTCGCTCCGATTCCGATCCCGCTGCAGTCCGGGGGGAACGGAATCGGAGCGGCCGGTACACCCTGGGCGGCGGTCAATGGC
The DNA here is from genome assembly GCA_946251805.1 of Cybosia mesomella. NCBI lineage: Eukaryota > Metazoa > Arthropoda > Insecta > Lepidoptera > Erebidae > Cybosia > Cybosia mesomella. The sequence goes on from OX276392.1 coordinate 10,052,776, forward strand.
TTCCCCTTCACCCCTTCATAGGGTTGGCATTGATCGTCGGCCAATACCCAACGTGGCGGGAACACATCGCTCTCCGTACTCCTCTGCTTTCAGAGGAGACAGGATGAGCGATGCTGTTAGTGGTGAGATGGCCCAGGGTCAGCCGGGGTGCGAGGGATATGCTCTATGGGTAACCTTACACCCCGGCGTCTGAAGACCCGAGACGGCGTGCGGTTTTAGTCGGTGCAAGCCCGACATAACCGCCCCCGCTGGCCGGCGGGGGGGTATCCGAAGGGATTTCCGCACGATAAAAAAAAAAAAAAAGGATAGGCTACTAAAATAATTTTTTAATAATAATAAATAAAAATACTAACATAAAATTAACACAATTGATTATATTATGTCTATTAGTTATCAGTTTTTTCATTCGACAATCGATTGTTATAATGATGACGTAATCATTATCATCCTAGAGTTGTTCCCGGTAGCATTCGAAGCCTTCACTTCGGAGCCCGGGCTCCGCTTACTCCGTTTCCTCCTTTTGGTCTGGCTTGTACGGCTTTTATGGGGGCGACTGCCGTCTGACCTTCCAACTCGGTGAGAAAAACCTGCGCCAGACCCTCGCCCATTAAACAGTAGGTTTACTGTAGAGGCTTGCAAGTGAGGTTGGCTTGGGCTCCTAAGATCTTGTTGCGGGCCTAAAACAACCCGATGATAGATCTAATACATTTGATTATTTGACATTTGGCGAGCAAGGTCAATATGTGGCTTTATAGGATCTGAGAGGGAAATATAATATAACAAATCTTTTTTTAGACTATTTTGAGATTTTAACCCGTAGGTAGTCGCGCCTGGCCTGGGGGTGGCGGGGGAGGCCACCTGTCACCCCAGCAGAAGCAGGCCGGGACGGTGGGGCGACTAGCGCCCCTCCCCCAAACCGGGGCAAGACGGGGACACCGTGGTTCCCAAACCCGAGGGGGCCATCTCGAAACCGGAGATGGCCCAGGGTCAGTCGGGGTGCGAGGGATATGCTCTATGGGCAACCTTACACCCCGGCGTCTGTAGACCCGAGACGGCGTGCGGTTTTAGTCGGTTCAAGCCCGACATAACCGCCCCCGCTGGCACGCGGGGGGGTATCCGAAGGGATTTCCGCACGAAAAAAAAAAAAAAAAAAAAAAAAAAAAAAAGGTAGTCGCGCCTGGGTCGAAAAGACCCAGTACTCTAGTTTTGTGCCATAACTGTTTTTGTATTAGTTCATTCGTGTCGTCGCATTATGTAACTTCAATTAGCTTTATAGGCTATCCGCTCCCCTGACCTTAGGTAGCTCCCGTGCTGCATTTAGACAGTACGGACGTGTCAAGTGAATGTGTCGTTTCGACCTTGGCGCAACGAAATGTATAAGTATATTTTTCGGTTTCAAAATTATTATTTAGGTTGTATTTCTTAGTAAATATATCGTAGAATAGTTTGAATGACCAAAAAAGCAAAAAAATTAGAATAGGAAGGGAAGACATTGCTGGCGAAATTTCTTTTAAAAATTTAAGTCCATTTAGAGATTGTTAACTATGATTTAGATAAAACAAAAATAGGTTACGTCTAATGTTTATTACTGTTCCACTATTTAGAAAATCGTCAATTATGATGGAAAACTAAAAAAAAAACTATATGAAAAATGTTGCAGTCATTTTCTAGGTCGTATATGGTACATAGTAAGATTTAGCAGTGATCTCTTGAATTTTGTGATTTATGTTGTTGTTATTTTTTTCTCTAAATAATAAACTTTTGTTGTTTTATAATTGGTTTTCCTATCCTCTTTCTACATAATTTACAAATAACCTCGAAAGTTCATTAAGTTATTAAAAACAATACATTCAAAATCTGACTTAAAAGGAGACGCGAGTACCGGCGGGTTAAGTAGGTACTTTTTGGGCTGCATTCCAACATTTTCATCGAAAATAATTTCAAACTTACAAAAAACCCATATACGTCCAAAAAGATACTCCAACTATTCAACGCGCAACGGGTCACAAATTCACTGCAGTTAATGTTAAGGAGGCGTGGCTTGCAGCCATACATTATGAGTTCGGGTCACCCACTTTAATTTACAACCATGCCCTCAGGCTGCCCGTAATGCCCTCATACAGGATTATGCCTCATCCATGAGTATTATAACGGTCCAAATTGATTTACAATAGCTAGTACAAGATTTAGTAAGCTTAAGTGTTAATCCTGGGCTCAAAGATCAGTGATTTAGGTAATGTGTATTGGACAATTGAAATTGGATTACGTTTGATAATGAGTTTGCGTAGCGCTAACAATAGGATTATGTTTTTGTTATAGTAATAATACTGTGCTTGAACATATTAATTATATGTGTTGTGTAGAGTATTGCCAGTTGCACAATTATACTTAATCCTCTTCTTAATCAATCTTGCTATTGTAGCAGTTGTTTAGATACTATTAAAAGAAATCTCATGCAAATGAAGTTTTAATTTGAGAAGTAGGTTCTATTCTTCTTGTGGGTGTGTGTTGGGTAACCTGGTCGCTCCGATTCCGATCCCGCTGCAGTCCGGGGGGAACGGAATCGGAGCGGCCGGTACACCCTGGGCGGCGGTCAATGGCTTCCCCTTCACCCCTTCATAGGGTTGGCATTGATCGTCGGCCAATACCCAACGTGGCGGGAACACATCGCTCTCCGTACTCCTCTGCTTTCAGAGGAGACAGGATGAGCGATGCTGTTAGTGGTGAGATGGCCCAGGGTCAGTCGAGGTGCGAGGGATATGCTCTATGGGTAACCTTACACCCCGGCGTCTGAAGACCCGAGACGGCGTGCGGTTTTAGTAGGTGCAAGCCCGACATAACCACCCCCGCTGGCCGGCGGGGGGGTATCCGAAGGGATTTCCGCACGATAAAAAAAAAAAAAAAAAGGGTTCTATTCTTCTTAAACTAAAATTTCGGTTGAATAAGAAGAGAATGAGTTACGATTTTGAATACATCGTATAAAATGCAGGATGCACTGTCACTTCAATTTCAAAAGTTGATAATAAAATCACTATCACAAGGTGTATGAACTAATACAGAATTTCTGTTTGGTTATTCAAACGATAGCGAAAACGTGTTTGATAAGTTGCGCTCGAGTTCCTACGTATACCGCAACCAATTTACATCTATACTGACGCGTGGGTGTTATTAGTGACGTTTCCTCAGCTCATGGAACGGCACCTGATAATATAACATAAAAGAGGGAGACCCTGCATTAGAGGCTAAAATATAATGCTTTGTTATGTTTTTACGTGCAGTTTGGGTGAGTTTCGAAGGCCTTACGAAGAAACAAAGCTATGGAAAAAAAAACCTGTAATCTTAGAGGAGGTGAAACTGAGAAGAGCAACTAGTAATACTATAAAAGAAAATCCAAAGTTATTATAGCAAAATTAGGAAAACAAAGTACATTTTCTTGTTGCGGACCTTATAGCTACTTTCTGTCTGAAACATTCTTTGTTATCTTAACTGAGTCATTAAAGTGCAAGCAAGGGCCCAGGTTCTTTAAACAGGAAAACACAAAATACTCTCCCTAAGATGCTAAAAGCAGATGATAAAAATTAATTAAAATTTCTGAGAAAGCTATCATTTCTTGAATTTTTTGAGGACCTTTGTAATAAATTCGATAAAGTTATTATGTTGACTTAAAAAATACTGCCGGTGGGGCCGTATCTAATACCTTTAAACGTCCATTTCTTGTACGAAACTATATGCGTACGTTAGTAATCTGTGATACCAAGTTGAGACTCACCGTGTGCACAGTTTATTGGTTTTATTACAATGAAATATAATGCGCTAGGCAACACAGGGATGAATGTGTCCCATGTAAGTATGGGAGGTGCTGCGTTCAGTAACTGGGTAGGTAACGTTATTTTCATTACCTAATTATTTTAACTTATTATAAATGTGTGTGTATATAATATGTACCTATTTTGATTGCATTAAGTATCATACACTTTTCACACTGCCCCAAAATGTAACTGGCCTATGTACAGCAGTGGAGTTTAATGGTCTAATTGATTAATACATTTTCAAAAAATCCATCAATTAATGCATTGGTATCAAAATATGAAGCCTAATCAATCTAATTAATCTGAATCTTGGAAACGGCTTCAACTATTTTCATGAAATTTAGTGTAACCCCTCTGTTGATTTCATTTTTAGAAAACATCGAGGAAGAAAAAATCCGTCACCCAGATATTTCTATTTTATACTTGCATTCATAGCACAAATACTGATTTTCATAAGATCTACATCTAATTATTTTATCCTAAAAATTGCTCTGTAAAAAGATGATACTCCTTGATTTTATTTTAGGTTCAGCACCCTGAGTGTGATGCCCCTGGTGTTGGTAACGCGTTTATGACTTACGAAAAAGTCAAGGGGTCTGGCTCTATAATGGCAAGACTCTGCTGTAGCATGCTGCATTGATGGTTTGAATACATTCAGGTACCACAATAATAATAACAAATAAATAAATATTCTAGGACATACTACACAGCGCCATCTAGACTCAAACTAAGCAGAGCTGGTCATATGGGTTCTAGAAAGCGGATAAACATACTTAGATACTTTTTTTTGTAAAAAAAAAACATTGCAAATATACATATTTGCAATGAGCGGGAATCGATCCCGCGACCTCTGTTTTAGCAGTCGAATGCTCTACCGCTACGCCACAGAGGTCGCCAATACACGGAATATTTTTCAAATTTGTATTAAAAGCTTATACAGGGAAAACAAAAAGAACAAAATACCCTCACATTCAGACTATAAAACAATATTCTTACATATTGGCTAAGTTAAAAGCATCATACTTTACTCTACTTGGTTCGTGCATTGTTGGTTATAAAAACTTTTTTCATTATCCTGTATATAGGCAGCTTATTGAAAATAACAGTGTCGCCGTTTCGCTTCTGTTTTATTGTAAATAGCTTGTCCCGTTGTGGGAAAGTGGTTTTATATTTTTGTATTTCTAGGATGCAGATCCAGGAATATAAATGGTGAATATAAAGTATATTATCTTATTTTCATGGCAACATTTTGAAGTATAATGATCTAGCTAATATTTAAGTTTTTGGCGTATATAAGTAAATAAAGCGAAGCAATTTATAGTTGAACTTCCTTCATTTGATAAAATAAAAATATAGGTACCCAGTTCTGAGCCGTCATCTACCCAACCGTGACCGGTCTCGGTCGGCATGCGATGTCGTGCGGTGTTCCACAGCGATCGGTCCTGGGACCACTCCTGTGGAACATCGGATACGACTGGGTGCTTCGCGGTGAGGTCGTTGATGGTGCCGCCGTCACGTGCTATGCGGAAGATACGCTCGTGACGGCGTGCGGGGCGACGTACCTCGAAGCAACCCTGAAGGCCACGACTGCGGTTGCCCAAGTCGTCGAGCGGATCCGGCGGCTTGGACTCGAGGTGGCTCTGCATAAAGCCCAGGCCCTGTTCTTTCATAGGCCTCGGAGCAAGCCACCCGAGGGATCTAGTCTCATCGTGGGAGAAAATCGCATCGGCATCAAGCCTCAAATGAAATATTTGGGGCTTGTGCTCGACGGCCGATGGGACTTCGGAGGCAACTGAAGGGCACAGCTCTCGCTGTGGCGCGGCTGCTGCCTAACATGACCGATGACTCCTGCAGGAGACTCTACGCGGGGATCGTGCGGTCTATGGCCCAGTTTGGGTGCCCAATATGGGCGGAGGCCCTGAAGGCCAGAAGTGTGCCGGTGCTGCGCGCTCCGCAGCGGGTGATGGCCATCAGGGTCATCCGCGGGTACCGCACGATCTCCTTCGAGGCAGCGAGTCTCCTTGCCGGAACTCCACCATGGGAACTGGAGGCGAGAGCCCTTTCGCAACTGTGCCATTGGCAACAGCAGGAGGCGCGGGAGCAGAGACGGAACCCCGAGTCTCGAGAAATCGAGGCCGTTCAGTCCCAGCTCCGCCAGGCCATCGTGGTGGAGTGGAAGGAACTACTTGGGTGACCAAGCGCAGGGCACGCCGCACTAGCGGCGGAAAGGCCCATCATGGAGGATTGGCTAGACAGGCGACACGGAAGCCTCTCGTACCGACTGACCCAGGTGATCTCCGGTAAGGGGAGCTTCGGGGACCACCTGCATCGGATCAGGAAGGAGCCAACGCCTGAGTGCCATCACTGCGATGCGAGCGGGGACTCAGGGCTGTACACGCTGGTGGACTGGCCGGCGTGGGAGGCGCCGAGGCGTGACCTCGTGGCAGCCATCGGGGTGGGAGTCCTCTCGCTCGGCAGCATGATTGCGGCAATGGTGTGGAGCGCGAGCGCGCCCGGGAGAAATTTAGAAGTCTCCCGGCCCACCGAGCCCGCAACCTGCTCGCCGCACGTCGCAGGCTACACAGGCGCCGGAGGTCGCTTAACGACCTCCGTCCTCCATGAGCGCAGGCCTGGGGGTGGCAGGTGAGGCTGCCTGTCACCCCAGCAGAAGCACCCGGGACGGTGGGTCGACTAGCGCTCCTCCTTCAAACCGGGGCAAGACGGGGACACCGTGTTTCCCAAACCCGAGGGGGCAATCTCGAAACCGGAGATGGCCCAGGGTCAGACGGGGTGCGAGGGATATGCTCTATGGGCAACCTTACACCCCGGCGTTTTAAGAACGCGTGCGGTTTTAGTCGGCTTAAGCCCGACATAACCAATCCTGCTGGCTGGCGAGGGGGATACCCCCCCGCCAGTGGTAGGAATCCGGTAGGAATCAAAAAACAATGTTTAAAAATGACTGTAAAGTTATTCATTGTTTCCGTAGTTCGCAAGAATTACGGTAGATGGCTCCAGCGTCGCCTTAAGACGTATAGAATACCGGAGAATTTCGAATATCTGGGACGCGTCTAGATAGCTCAGCTGGTCAGAGCATTCCCCCTGTAAGGGACTGGTCGCGGATTCAAGTCCCGTTCTAGATGTACTCTTTTTCCGATCTAACTCCTTAGAAAAAGTAAGCGTACAAAATGCTTAAAAATTTAATTGTATTAATTAGGAGGATTCATCAAAAAACAATGTTTAAAATGACTGTAAAGTTATTCATTGTTTCCATAGTTCGCAAGAATTACGGTAGATGGCTCCAGCGTCGCCAAGACGTATAGAATATATCGGAGAATTTCGAATATCTGGGACGTGTATAGATAGCTCAGGTGGTCAGAGCATTCCCCCTGTAAGGGACTGCTCGCGGGTTCGAGTCCCGTTCTAGATATTCTCCTTCTCCGATCTAAATCTTTAGAAAAAGTAGGTGTACAAAATGCTTAAAAATTTAATTGAATCAAGGTTAATTGTTAGGTAAGTTTTATGACTAGATGAAAATTAAATTAATAAAAGTCATGATTTAGATTTATTAATTTTACATAATTTAGTATTTTTATAATATCTACATATTTACAGAGGACGCATGATACATAATAGAATAATACAAATAATAATAAATTAAGAATGTTTCGAATCGTGAAATTGTAAACAACTGTTTGTTAAATACAAATTATTCACGAGGTGCATGTCTCTTCATCGAGGCCCGAATTGGTTTTCGCGGCAATGCTCTAGACTCTTCCAAGGTTGATGGTAAAGCTACATTATTAGTGTCCGGCAATGGGTAACACAACGCTGCTCCTAGAATTGCTGATACTCCAAAAATGGCTCCAGCTGCAGTTGCATTTAAAGCATTAACTGGTGGTGCAATAATCTGGCCTATTCTAGCTAACACAGACAAAACACCTAAAACAGAGTTCCGAATGCCGGTAGGAAACAATTCAACACCGTACAAAAATACTATTATAAAAGATATAAAAAAGCAAGTATTACCTAAGGAAGCAATTATCATTCTTGTGAATTTCATATCAGCGGGAATAGATATTACAGCTATCATAAAAATCCCTGATAATATATTGGATATCATTAAAAATATTCTTCTGCTTAACAACTTTAGTAAAAATATTGTGGCTATCGTTCCTGGTAAAAGTAATAGACCTGAGATTGTTACATTTATGTGAATGTCTCCACTCATTTGACCGATGTACTGAGATACTCCATAGTACCCCATACCACATATCAGGTATATAAAACACATGCACAATAAATTTAAAGTCAGCTTCTTATACTTGAATATTTGCAAGAAATTCACTTTTTTTGCTGCTTTGAAATCTGGACCTGCTTGATATTCTTCCATTTCTGTTTTTATCATATCGCAAGATGAATTTTTATTACTGAAAACACAAAAACTTCTGTAAAACCTAGAAGAGGTTGCTAGTGCTTTAAAAATATATAGATGTTCTGATGAACACAAGACATAATATGATGAAGAACACAAGATGACTTTCAGAGTAAATAATAATATCTAAGAGAAATGTTTTTGAGAAATATTCTACTTCTAGCTTAGTTATTATTAGTTTGTGTAAAAGTGGCTATATAAAGGTTGCAATTAATTCTCTTGCTAGAGAAATTTAGCGAAGCGAGATCAAAAGAATTTTAATATCAACCTGTCTGCGTTTGATAGAAAAGTGATGGGGATACATTTAATTTATCTGCCAAATTCGCTTAAACAAGAGAATTGACATAAGTTATGCATAATTATTTTATACTTACAATTTTGCAATATTTTTCATAACTGTAGCTGCTTTATCAATGTAACCATTATCCATTAACCATTTTGGCGACTCGTATAGTAAGTACCAGAAGAGTGCGATAAGGAATATAGGTAGTGTCAGAATCAGTTGTAAGTAATCACAGTCTCGTATCGAGTACGATATTCCTGCCAAGGTTATGTGGCCAATGTTAAGAGGTATATGATAAATTGCTGATACTGTTTCCCTGTAGTTGATACCACAGTATTCTACGATGAGTACATAACCAGTGACAATGGCTCCTCCCATACCTATACCTTCCAAACAGCGCATAGTAATATATGAAGCTACTGTAGGCATGACGGTGACTAGGCATCCCGTTATGCTTATTGCAAGGCTGCACAATGAAAAGATAGAGAGGCGACCATACCTGTTAAATGTAAAATTATAATTGAATTTTATTGGAATTTTAAATGAACTCCATTATATTAATATTAAACATACTTTTTATCCAATACAAACTTTGAGGCAGTAATTGGAAACATGTGACAGCGTTCATCAATATTATGACCAATATTCCGTAAACATTTCAAACTTGTTAGCCATATCGATATTAATTAAATTACCATCAAGTCAATTAACGTTAAAGCGTTTACTTTAGCAAAGACCAAAATTGTCTGTACAACGTGGTTATTATAAAGTACTAATAGCTTCATCAGATTTTATAGCTAGTTATGGGTTTCTTTATAATCCTATAGAAATCCAATACTTATAAAAACTACTATACCTATTTACTAAACCTGTTTATTAAACTCGTAAATACTCGTACTTCCTATTTATTCATATCTCTTAAAATGAAATAATATGGTGAAGTATGAATAAGCACGTTTTACCGATTAAGTACCACTATTGATCTGTGTGAGTGACTAGGCTTAACTTTCTTTATTTTTCTTTTTCCATTCTACACTTTTTCCTCCCACTTCACTACTGCTAGTTACACTTCCGGTACTGACAGCGTTCATAAACAGTTCATAGGCATGGGTACCCGTTTCTCAATAATTGGGCCATGAGCTTACTATCCTAGTAGTGTTTGAAAATTACAATCTATTTTTGTTCCTTTCAGAAAGACCTTTTAAAAATAGTAAATATATTTTAAAAGGTCCTTCTGAAAGGAACTCTTAAAACAGCCTATTTATCTAACTCTATAACAGCTTTAAACATTATTTTGTATGGAATCAATTATAAAATCATCATTAAACTTACTTATCTGATAAAAATCCAAAAATAAAAGAACCAATTAAAGTTCCCACATACAGTATGCTTTGAGAGAAACTGATCATCCATTCATGTTCACATAGTATGCGAAATTTCGTTT